>CABHPH010129751.1:33574-54434 GCA_902168325.1 Peromyscus nudipes | reverse complement strand
AAGAATGATTCCACAAGGAGATGGGCAGATGTCAAGGCAGAAGTACATACAACAAAATGAAGAGCAATACAGCATCACCAGAACCTAGCCCTCCTCCAACAGCAAGACCTGAACATGGCAAAATGGAAGAAGCAGAAGAAAGCAACTTTAAGAATAACATCATGAAGATGCTAGAGGCTTATAAAGAAGAAATCAAAATTGAAACTGAGGAAAAGAAAAACAAAAAAAATGGGAAGAACGCTATAAAAAAAACCACAGGAAAAGACAAATAAAGCAGAAGAAAACAATAAAACCCTGAAAGAAAATCATGAAAAAGCAATGAAACAGATGAGGGAAACAGTCCAAGACCTGAAAAGGGAAATAGAAAAAATGAAGGAGACACAAACAGAGGGAATGCTGGAAATAGAAAATCTGAGTGAACGAACAGGAACTTCAGATGTAAGTATAACCAACAGAATGCAAGAGATGGAAGAGAGGATCTCTGGCGTTGAAGATACGGTAGAAGAAATAGATTCATCAGTCAAAGAAAACACTAAAGCCAACAAAGTCATGAACCAAAATGTCCAAGAAATCTGGGACACCATGGAAAACACCAAACCTATGAATAATAGGGATAGAGGAATGAGAAGAATACCAACTTAAAGGCATAGAAAATATATTCAACAAGATCATAGAAGAAAACTTTCCTAACTTAAAGAAGGAAATGCCTATGAAGAAACAAGAAACAGACTAGACCCCCCAAAAAAGTCCCTTGCCACATAATAATTAAACAACTAAACATACAGAATAAAGAAAGAATATTAAGAGCAGCAAAGGAAAAAGGCCAAGTGACTTATAAAGGCAAACCCATCAGAATACACCTGATTTCTCAAAGGAGACTTTGAAAGCCAGAAGGACATAGACAGATGTAATGTGACACTAAGAGACCATGGTTCCCAGCCTAGACTAATATACCCAGCAAAACTTTCAGTCATCATAGATGGAGTGAACAAGACATTCCAAGACAAAGCCAGATTTAAACAATACTTATCCACAAATCCAGCCCTACAGAAAGCACTAGAAGGAAAATTACAACCTAAGGAAGTCAGATACACCCTCAAAATCACACACAATAGATAACACCACAACAGTAAACCCCAAAGAAGAGAAGTACACACACACTACCACCAAAAAATAACAGCAATGAACAATCACTGGTCATTAATATCCCTTAATATCAATGGACTTAATTCACCTATAAAAAGACACAGGCTAACAGAATGGATATGAAAGCAAGACCTATCTTTCTGCTGCATACAAGAAACACATCTCAAATTCAAAGATAGACACTATCTAAGAATAAAAAGGCTGGAAAAAGACTTTGAAATCAAATGGTCTTAAGAAGCAAGCTAGTGTAGCCATACTAATATCCAGCAAAAGAGACTTCAAACTAAAATCAATCAAAAGAGATCAAGAAGGGTATTAAATACTCAACACAGGGTAGATCCACCAAGATGAAGTTTCAATCCTGAATATTTATAACTCAAACACAAGGGCACCCACATATGTAAAAAAAAACATTACTAAAGCTTAAATCACATATAAAATCTCACACACTTCAACACCCCACTTTCACCACTGGACAGATATCCCCAATTGAAACTTAACAGAGAAATAAAGGAATTGCCTGATGTTATGACTCAAATGGAATTATTCAATACCTATAGAACATTCCATCCTAACAAAAAAGAATATATCTTCTTCTCAGAACCCCATGGAGCCTTCTCTAAAATCGACCACATACTTGGCCACAAAGCAAATCTCAACAGATACAAAACAATTGGAATAACTCTCTGTGTTCTATAAGACCACCATGGTTTAAAGTTAGATTTCAACAACAACAAAAACTACAGAAAACCTACAATCTCATGGAAACTGAATAATGCTCAACTGAATCACCAATGGGTTAAGGAAGAAATAAAGAAAGAAATTAAAACTTCCTGGAGATCAATGAAAATGAATATACCACATACCCAAACTTATGGGACACTATGAAAGCAGTGCTAAGAGGGAAATTCATAGCACTAAATGCTCACATAAAGAAGTTGGAGAAATCTCACACTAGTGACTTAACAACACAACTGAAAGCTCAAGAACAAGAAGAAGCAAAGTCTCCCAGGAAGAATAGACGCCAGGAAATCATCAAATTGAGAGCTGAAATCAATAAAATAGAAACAAAGAGAACCATACAAAAAATTAATGAAACAAAGAGTTGGTTCTTTGAGAAAATCAACAAGATACACAAGCCCTTATCCAAACTAACCAAAAGACAGAGAGAGAGCATCCAAATTAACAGAATCAGAAATGAAAAGGAGGACATAACAACAGATAATGAGGAAATCCTGAGAATCAACAGGTCATACTTTAAAAACCTCTACTCCACAAAACTGGAAAATCTAAAAGAAATGGATAATTTTCTGGATAGCTACCACATACCTAAGTTAAATTAAGACCAGATAAACTTTTAAATAATCCAATAACCCCTAAGGAAATAGAA
This sequence comes from Peromyscus nudipes, assembly GCA_902168325.1. Classification (NCBI taxonomy): domain Eukaryota; kingdom Metazoa; phylum Chordata; class Mammalia; order Rodentia; family Cricetidae; genus Peromyscus; species Peromyscus nudipes. Next base: position 51,898 of record CABHPH010129751.1, on the reverse strand, counting down.
TCAGTCATTAAAAGTCTCCAAACCAAAAAAGGCCCAGGACCAGACCATTTCAGCGCAGAATTCTACCAGATCTTCAAAGAAGAGATAATACCAATACTCATTAAATTGTTTCACACAATAGAAACAGAAGGACATTACCAAACTCCTTCTATGAGGCTACAATTACCCTGATTCCTAAACCAAACAAAGATGCAACAAAGAAACAGAACTACCGACCAGTCTCCCTCATGAACATTGATGCAAAAATACTCAATAAAATACTGGCAAACAGACTCCAAGAACACATCAAAACAATTATCCACCATGATCAAGTAGGCTTCATCTCAGGGATGCAAGGGTGGTTCAACCTACAAAAGTCTGTCAATGGAATACACCATATAAACAAACTGAAAGAAAAAAAACCACATGATCATCTCACTAGATGCAGAAAAGGCATTTGACAAAATCCAACACCCCTTCATGATAAAGGTCTTGCAGTGATCAGGAATACAGGGAACATACCTAAACATAATAAAGGGTATTTACAGCAAGCCAATATCCAACATCAAATTAAATGGAGAGAAACTCAAAGTGATTCCACTAAAATCAGGAATGAGGCAAGGCTATCCGCTCTCCCTATAGTTATTCAATATAGTACTTGAAGTTATAGCCAGAGCAATAAGGCAACATAAGGAGACTGAGGGGATACAAATTGAAAGGAATAAGTCAATCTTTTCCTATTTGGAGATGACTTCATAGTATACATGAGTAACCCCAAAAATTCAACCAAGGAACTGATATAGCTTATAAACACCTTAAGCAAAATATCAGGATACAAGATCAACTCAAAAAAAATCAGTAGCCTTCCTATGTACAATTGACAAACAGGCTGAGGGAAATCAGAGATACATCACACTTTACAATAGCCACAAATGATAGAAAATACATTGGGGTAACTCTAACTAAGCAAGCAAAGGACCTATATGACAAGAACTCTAAGTCCTTGAAAAAAGAAACCCTTCACCAACCCCACATCTGACAGAGGGATGATATCCAGAATATATAAAAAACTCAAGAAATTAGACATCAAAACGCCCAACAGTCCAATTAAGAAATGGGCTATAGAACTAAACAGAGAATTCTCAACAGAGGAAGAGAATTCTCAACAGAGGAAGTTCAAATGGCTGAAAGACATTTAAGGAATTGCTCAACATCCCTATCATCAGGGAAATGCAAATCAAAATGACACTGAGATACCACCTTACATCCCGCAGAATGGCTAAGATCAAAAACACTGAAGACAGCTTATGTTGGAGAGGATGTGGAGCAAGGGGTACTCTCCTCCACTTTTGGTGGGAATGCAAGCTTGTACAGCCACTTTGGAAATCATATGGCACTTTGTTAGAAAACTGGGAACCAATCTCCCCCAAGACCTAGCTATACCACTCTTGAGCATATACCCAAGGAATGCTCAATCATATCACAAGGGCACTTGCTCAGCTATGTTCGTATCAGCATTATTTGTAATAGCCAGAACCTAGAAACAACCTAGATGCACTTCAACTGAAGAATGGATAAATAAAATGTGGTACATATACACAATGGAGTACTACTCAGCAGAGAAAAACAATGATATCATGAGGTTTGTAGGCAAATGGATGGATCTAGAAAAAAATCCTCCTGAGTGAGGTAACCCAGAATCACAAAGACAAACATGGTATGTACTCACTCATAGGAGGATACTAGATGTAAAACAAAGATGACTAGACTGCTACTCACAACTCCAGGGAGGCTACTAGAAAAACAGGACCCTAAGAAAGACACAGGGATTGACAAAGAAATGAATGAGATCTACATTAACAACCTGGACGTGAGTGGGGGTAATGAAGGGCAAGGGTCGAGGGAAAGAGAACTTAGGGGAGCGGGAGATCCCTGCTGGATCAAGAACAGAGAGGGAGAAAAAGGAAAGAGATACCATGATAAATGAGTACCCCATGGGTATAGGAAGAAGCAAAGTGCTAGAGAGGTCCCCAGAAATCCACAAAGATACCTCCACAATAGACTACTGGCAATGGTTGAGAGAAAGCCCAAACTGACCTACTCAGGTGATAGGAAGACCAAACACCCTAACTGTCATGCTAGAAATCTCATCCAAAGACTGAGGGAAGCAGATGCAGAGATCCACAGCCAGGCCCCAGGTAGAGGTCCAGGAATCCAATCGTCGAGAAAGAGTAGGGATTGTATGAGTGAGAATTGTTGAGACCAAGATTGGAAAAAGCACAGGGACAAATAGCCAAACGAATGGAAACACATGAACTATGAACCAATAGCTGAGGAGCCCCCAACTGGATCAGGCCCTCTGGATAAGTGAGACAGTTGATTAGCTTGAACTGCTTGGGAGGCCCCCAGGCAGTGAAACTGGGACCTGTCCTTAGTGCATGAGCAGGCTGTTTGGAACCTGGGGCTTATGCAGGGACACATTGCTCAGCCTGGGAGGAGAGGACTGAACCTGCCTAGACTGAGTCCCCCAGGTTGATCTCAATCCTTGGGGGAGTCTTTGCCCTGGAGGAGATAGGAATAGGGGGTTGGCTGGGGGGAAGACGGCAGGGTTGGTTGTATTGGTGGGGGCTGGAGGGGAGAGGACAGTAGAATTTGTGGCTGATATGTAAAATTAAATTAAATTATAAAATAAAAAAAATTAAAAAATGCCTTATGGAAACTCATCAGTTTGTAAGCTCATTAAAAACATTAAAAAGTTTAAATCAAGAAATAATACTGCTCCAAGAATTCATAGGTTGTTAAATGAAAACTCCATTACTAGTGTTGGGATACCTCCCTAGGAGTTGTTGCCTAGAAAGGGCCTGAGGATTCAAATAATAAAAGCAATTGTCACTGTTGTCAGGGACCCCTAAAACTAATTGCCAAGACCTATTTCTGAACACATCTTCATATTGTTGTCACAGTACATAAAGAAAGCAAGGTGGGAATGGGCTGAAATATGCCTTTCTGCTGAATAGCTCTCATAGTACCAGAAAGTGTTGTGTAGTCTAATGGAGACCATCATCAATAGTCTTACACAGCAGTAGACACTGTGATCTATACTTCAATCAGCCTTACAAGATATGCCCACTAGGACAATAAGTGAAATTGTGGTATCCGGGTAACCAATCATTTTCTGATTATGAAGAGTTCAAATGTGGTGCTTGGTTAAATATCCACCTCAGAGAGGGAATAGATCCTACTTTTGAAGCTATCACAGTTGTTCTGCTAAATGGACTCTATGTACACATCAAATTATCTTCTAAATAGCTATGTTTCTGCTTATGTATACCTATTGTCAGCTTTGTAAAAGAAGATTCTTCTTGTAGTGAGTAGTAGTAGTTTTGAAGTCTCAAAAAATGGCCAAAATGGTGAGAATAAATGCCTCTTCAGTGCTTACCCCAAATGAGATACTCTAGCCTCCCATGTAGCTTTAAGAAACATGGAGGAAGATGGTATGGAAATGATGTAAAAGATTAAATATACGGTAGAATGATGTCAAATATTGTCTTTTAGACATTACATGGCCATAGCACCCTTTAACTCATAGTAGCTGTGATTACATCACAAGACTGGGTCCTTAAATACTCTATCAAGGAATGAGAAGATGCTCACGAGTAATCACCCCTCTCCTAGGGCTTTATGAACAGTTAAGTGTAGTTATGGGCAGGGCTCATGAGAACTCCTCCTTCCTGCATAAATAGGCTGTTAGTGATTCCTGTTGGAGGGAGAGGTATTTTTTTAGTCTAGGACCTGATGATAAGGTACCTATGTTCCTATAAATGAATCCTTCCCTGTGCTCCAGTAAGCAAAGCCAATGGACCTAACTGGGTCATAAACACACACCTGAAGAAAAAGGACATGGAAGTAGAAAGCAGAGTTAGTTGGGAAAAGGAAAAGAATCAGCATGAGTGGGAAAGGAAAAGAGAGGTTAGTGGGCCATTAATTTGATCAAAATATCTGTATACATGGATGAAAATGTATAATCAAATCATTTATTATATATCAACAAAAGTTAAATTAAATACAAAATGTAAAGAATCCATGCCTATTAAAATACTTTTGAAACAAAGAAAGAAACAGTATTCACAATATTTGGAAAGAAGCATCTTAACAAAATGGTGGGCAATCAGGCTAATGTATGGGAAGCCAATGGAAAAAACAAGACTAAGAATCCACAAACGAATTGTGTGGTAGAAAGAAAGCACATTTGCTATTTTTCTTTTGCTGTGATGAAACATCATGAACAAAGGCAACTAAAGTAAGCAAGAGAGAACTTAATTTTGACTTATTATTCTAGAGGGATAAGAATAAACGATAGAGAAAGGAGGCACTGGCAACAAGTGGCAGATAGGACGATAGCAGCAGGAAGCTGAGAGTTCATCTCCTCAACTACAAGCAGGAAGCAGAGACAAGAAATTGGAAGTGACTTAAAAACTTAACTTTTTGGTGTGGATCAAAGAGAAGACACTTCCACTTCTAGTAGTAGTTCAAAATTGTACAGCCACTATGGAAATCCATCTGGAGGTTTCTCAGAAAACTTAGAATCAATCTACCTCAGGACCCAGCAATACCACTCTTGGACATTTACTCAAAGGAGCCTCAATCTTTTCACAAGAATTATTGTTCAACTAAGTTCATAGCAGAGTTTTTCATACTAGCCCAAACATGGAAACAACTTATGGGTTCCTCAACTACACAATGGATAAAGTAAATGTGGTACATTTCACAATGGAATATTACTCAGCTGTTAAAATAAATGACATCAGGAAGTTTGAAGACAAATAGATGGAACTAGAAAAAAAATCATCCTGACTGAGATAACCCAGAAAAACAAACATGGTATGTACTCACTCATAAGTGGATATTAACTGTACATAAATGATAACCTTGCTACAATCCACAGCCTCAAAGAGGCTAGGTAACAATGAGGGTCCAAAGTGGAAAGAGATGCATGAATGTCCATGGTAAGGGAAAATATAAGAGATGTCTTGGGTTGACTGGGGAAAATGGGGATCAGAACATGACAGATTACGTTGGAGGTATGAATGGAGTGGGAGAGTAATGAAAGAGACATCTTGAGGGGGGAATTTTGGGGTCAGGTCGAAACCTGGTAAAAGGGAAACTCCCATGAATGTACAAGAATGACTAAAGCTAAGATTATTAGCAATAGTGGATAGTTTTCTGAGCTGGTCATCTCCTGTAATCAGATTGGTAACTACCCACATTGTCATCAGATAGCCTTCATCCAGTGACTGAAGTGAAAAGACACAGAGACCCATAGCCAAGCATTGGACCTAGCTCAGGGAATCCTGTTGAAGAGAGAGATGAAGAATTGGAAAAGCCAGGTAGGTCAAGGTCATCACAAGGGTACCCACAGAAACAACTTACATGAACACATAGGAGATCACAGACCCTAGATTCACAGCTAGGGAGCCTGGAAGGAACCAACCTAGGTCTTCTATGAATATGTGACAATTTTGTAGCTTGATCTGCTTGTGGGACTCCTAGTGGTAAAAGAAGGTCCCATCCCTATTGCTTTGACTGACTTTTAGGAACCTCTTGTTCATAGTAGGTTGTTTTGCTGCACCTTAATACAAGGGGAAGAGCCTAGCCCTATGTCAACTTGATATGTCTTGCTGTGTTGATACCCATCCTGAGGCTGCCTCTTTCTGAACAGAAACAGAGGAGGAGTGGGCTGTGGGTGGGATGGTTAAGGAGCTGAGGGAGGAAATGGAAGCAAAGGAGAGAAGGGAACTGGTCAGGGTATAAAATAAATAAAAATTAATTAAAAAATTTAAACCTCTCAATGCCCACACTCAGTGATGTAATTCTTACTGAAAGATTTACTTCATACATCTTCTGAAACAGTGCCATTAAGCGGGAAACAAGTGTTCAAATGTCAGGGTATGTAGAGCATCTCTTATTCAGCCACCACAAATTATAATACAAACCTTAGTACTGGAAAGACCAGATACTCCAAATGTTGCCAGGATGGTGTGACATGGGGCAAGCTGTGGCTGTGCCCTGTTATGCAGTGGTGTGTGAAAAGAGGAAGACTTCACAATTAGGTTCAAAATGGTGATGAAACTTGGAGCCACAGATTGTTTGAATGTAGAGGGATAAGATGGAGCCAAGTGAAGACCAAAGAATATATTAAAAGCTAGGGATGTAAGCAAGTTAGATAACATAGATGATATTATGGGTGTGATCCCCAGCATTAAATAAACAGAACATGGTAGTAGATGCTTGTAGTCCTAGAAATCAAGAGGTGGATGCAGGAGGAACAGAGCATCAACATTGTCCCTGGCTATATAGAGAGTTCAAGAGCAGTCTGGGCTATATCTGATCTTGTCTTTAAAAATTTCTCTGATCCTCTCCCAAGTCCTATATATATATATGATACTCACCATTTCCTTTGAGGAACCATTCAAAATAAGTTCTCAGTGACTCTGGATTCTTAACAAAGTTTGTCTTACACCAGAAAAAATAACCAGATACAAGAATATCTCTGGAATTTCTGATGATGTAGATCACCTTAAATGGAAAAACATGCACATGAAGGTGAATATAGTCATTCCATACCTTTTAACTGGCACAATTTATATGAAATGTCAATAAAACCCCATGAAGTTTCTAAAAGCATTTATTATTTTTATTTGGACAAAATATTTATGTAAGTGCAAATGTATAATCAGAATATCCTCTTGTATATTTTTATTCATTTACACACATGTAATAGCAAAATAACTCAGGTTAATAATATTGTAAAAACCAAAATGACAGCAATAACAAAAATCTAAGACTGATTCTGTAGTTGTAAAGATCAATACCTTACAATGTGAAAGACCACCCATCCACTGTGAAGAACATCTTATATACACAGAGTGATGAGGACAGTGCTGAATCTATTTGCAATATGAGAAACTAATTGCTTTCCATAACTGTAACTACCAAATATAACTCTCAAGAGAAGCATGGTGCAGAGTTCAAAATCAGTGTATCATTGTGTCATGAAAACAAAGACCTGCAGGCAACAAAGAAATGTTATGGTGGGAGACATAGACTTCCTCTGAGAAAAGCATAACAATTGGTTATCCAATACCAAATCTCAGCCCTGAAAACATACATACAAGTAACATTGTATAGACTGAGCAGGTTATATTTAAATTTTGAGATATATGTAGATACATATACAGATGTAACAACAATTAACAAAAAAGAGACCATAAATTTGAAAGAAAGAAAGGAGGAAAGCTTGGAGGGAGGAAGAAGGGGGAATGATGTACGTCATTATATTATAATCTCAAAAAAATAAAAAATTTAAAAATAAATAATAAGTTTAATAAATGGAAATCCATATTTTTTTTACCAATTCTCTTTGTAACATTATTCTAGAATTCAACTCTTTAGGCTTCAATTTCTCCAGCCAAGAATTTGCCAAATCCACATAATACACATGCGTATAAGTGAATGGTCACACCTTCGTTGTGATATTTTCAAGAGAGATAATAATTCTATATTTGTCTTTTTAGTTTAAGCATAAAATATTTTGAAGTTCCATGGTGCAGAAACTTCCAGAAAACTTTTTTACTAACTAGAAACTATAGTAGATCAGAACCTGCATATTTCTGATCGCTTCTGGAGATCCTCTATCAGTGATGTGGATGAATCCTGTGGCTACTGATCTCAGTGGACAGGTAGACACAGCAAGATACAGTGGGTACAGATGAGCCATGACTACCCAACAATCTCTATGATTAGAGCACTAATGCCTGGTCAGGCTGCTTCCACTATAAGCAGCTGTGTCTTGAGTGATTCACTCACGGGGTATGAACTATGTATAGAATCATGATTAACTAATTGGCTTTGATGACAGAAAACATTATTATCCACTGTACATTAGAGTTTAACCTGTATATAGTTTCTGAATGCTTTAGTTGATATGTTATTTCTTTCATATATTTATTTACCCAGGAGCACTGTGTGGTGGTTGATATCCTTGTACTCTGATGTAGTCTGAGGAGGGGACACAATAGCATCACCTGTGTATGTGAATACCAGCTTCCCTCCCCATCTTACACAATCAGAGTGCATTTCAGCAAGATCTCCAGGGCCTGTCATGGTAGAATAAGCTCAAAGAGAATTTTGTAAAAGATTTGTCAACCACTGGACACTGACCTTGGCCTTGGAACTGAAGAAAGACTTGGGGAAAAGATGGAAGGGAAGGTGGGAGCTGATGAGGCGTGGTCCTTCCTTATTCATTAATGTTGGATACCCATGTTCTGTCTCTAACCAGGGCGAACGTTCCCAGGTAGGCACAGATTGGACCCACTTGGGATTCCCCTTGGTCTGAATCAAGCAGACCATCTGAATCAGCCAGTTAGTTCCTGAAGAAGAAGGAAAAATGGTGGTCATTATTTCAACAGTACTTGGAGAAAAGCCTAAAGTAGAATATACAACCATACAATTTACGGTGAAACTGTTTCCAAGCACACAGACCTGTGGTGTTCACAACGTCTATGGTGCGAAGTATATTCATCTAGTATGTTCCCTATGCTTGACTTGTAAAAGCTAAGACTATACTCAATAAACTCTACATGCTTCCTGACATCACCTCCAGTCCTGGGCCATCATCATTCTACAGTCTGATACAGTGAATTTGACTATCCCAGACATTTCACTGGGATGCAGTCATGGAATCTGTCCTTGATCTTGGCTTCTGTCATTTAATACAATGCTGTTGAGATGTATCCATGCTGGGTGTGTGTATGAGTACTGCTTCTCTTCAAGGCGAATAAAACCCTTGTGTCTATGAGCATACACAGTTGTATTGTGTATTCATGCTTGTTGGTCAATGGATATTTCTCTGGCTTTTGTCTCTGGACTATTACGTGAATCTTTTGCTTGCATTCCACTGTCCTTGGCTTTTCCATGTTATTGCACTTTCAATTTCAGCAATGTAATATTTATCCAATGTTCCTTGCTTTTGCCATCCAGAAAACAACCCTCCCCCAAAACCCATGATGCCACTTTTTGTTTCCATGAGTTTTGAGACTCTTTCCTCATGGTAATTCTTCTATCTGACATTTTGCTCTCGCTACATATTCTTGCATCCATGTCTTTATAACATGATATTGTTTCTTCTGTTTATTTTCAATATTCTCCCTTTTCTACCCTTTCTTCCACACAGAGACAGAACAGTGCCAGAGCCTGCTGTATAATCCACTGACATTGCTCCCATCGCTTAACTGATCTTCTGCCCACACATATCAGGCTAGAGATCTTTCTCTGAGTGAAAATGCACTCACACACAGCTCTCCATGCTCACAAACATTTTATGTATCAGATATAAAGAGCACTCCACTCATTGCCCTAATCAATGAGAATCAAAAACCTAACCTTCATATACTTCAGGATCATTCTCACTCACAGTTCTTACCTGATTTGGGGTAAGTCAGTATGACTGTGTCTTCATCTCTGATCACAAACTTATTATGAGCTTCTTGAAATATTTTTTTTGCAAACCCTACAGCAGGGAAAGGTATTCCTTCAAACCAAATGTAGTCTGACATAGCAAAGAGCTCTGTGTTGTTACTGTTAGGATTCCTGCTTTAGCCACCTGTTCAGCTTGCAGCAAAACTTGAGAGGTAGTATTCATAGTGCACTAAAAAGAAATCATTAACACTCCACAGTTCTTTGTAAAATTAGCTACTGATAAGAAGAAATGCATGTTGTAACAAACATCAAAGGTTGTTGTGTTAAGCAATTGTGAACCCAATCAGAGATCATTCTGCAGCATTTGTAAGCCTGAGTTCATGACCCCAAACTGGAAGCTCAATAACAAGTACTAGGAGATTGAATTGGGGGTTCATTTAAAATGCTTTCTAATACAGTTCAGCTTTCAAAATGGTTTCAAATGTGCAGAAAAGTTAGAGTCATACAAAATGATGTCACATGCAATTTTTTTTGTAAAAAGTAGTGGTTGTTTTTGAGAAACTCATATTTTCTTAGCTGCACCATATGATTCCTACCCTCCCTCTCCCACTCCAATACCTACCCATTTCCCATATTTATGATCTCTTCTTTAATTTTCAGTTGATATATGAGTACATGTACATATAAGCTACTGAGTCCTTTTAGTTCTGTTTGTATGTGAATGAATCCTGAGTTAAGCACTTGTGATTGGGCAACCGATATATGTTTTCTCACCCTAAGACACAAGATTCTCCCTCTTTCAGCAGCCATTGGACTACTGTATTCATCCATCTTGGGGTAAGACCATGTACAAGTTCCTCTGTCCTTATGTTGTACCAGCTGGTGCAATCATGCTGGTTCATTTGGATAAATGTACTATTGAGAGTTCATAGGCACATTTCCCTGTCATGGTCAGTGTATATATCCTATCAATAGGGACCCTCAGACTCTGGGGACTTTCTGTACCTCTTCTGTGTTTTTTCCAAGCCTTAGCTTGAATGGATTAATTTCAGACATATCAGTTGGGGTAGGCACCTTACAGTCAATTGTGCATTTTGACCAGTTGTGGAACTCTGTGATGATATCCATATATTGTAAAAAGATGCTTCCTTGGTGAGGGGTGAGAAGTATATTTATCTATGTGTAAAAGACAGGTATTAAAAAAACAACTAGAAAGTATACTGGATTCTGAAACTGACAGCAGCAGGTTCATCTCTTGGTTCTATGCACATTCCAGGCCCAATTAATTGTCTGTGTTTACAGTACAAGATATGGCTTCCCTCTTAATGAGTGTGCCTTATGTCCAATTAGACAGCCCTTGAAATCTCCAGATAAAAATTCCACTATTGCACCATCATGAATGCCTTGCCAGTTAATTTATTTTTGTTGTTTACTGATATCACTCCTGGATAAGCCCAGCTATTGCTCTTCTGCCTTGGCAGGTTTTCACTTTATGAAAACCACTCCTCAGGGAAGAAATTCCAGGTCAGTTTCAGTTCAATTCCTCCAATCTCTGTGTCTGAAGTGTATTGTAACAAAATTGTATCTTCAAGTTTTGTATAAGCCAATCAAGGGCCATTATACTTGGTATTGTTTTGGAGGTTGCTTGAAGTACCCTGACCAACAATATGAGAGGAGGTTTCTCATGCATGGTACTGGGGTTTTTCCATATAGTCCATGGCACTTGGGTGAAGTATTATCATTATAATTTGCACAGCATCTTTAAAATACACGTTAATGCATGCATGTTATATATGACTTTAGATAAATATGAGATAATAAGCTTCCCCACGTCTCTCCAAACATCCTTAGTAGAATTTATCTCACCTTCCTCTCTGTCACTCTGGATTTGGCTCTGTGACCACTTATTAGTTAAAGGCCCCATCCATTTATTACATTTCTCCCTTTGTAACACCTGAATGCTATTCCAGTATGTAAAGTTACTTCCAAATTGGTCCTGTTTTCCCATCTTAGATTTGCAGTTTCTCCAGGTTATAAATGCACATCTACAAATTCAAAGACAGAAAGCACAAAGAAGAGGGAACATTTAACATTAGTATTTCTGTGGCTGGGTTTCCTCACTCAATATAATACTTTTAAATTTCACACATTTACCTGAAAATTTTCATGAGTTCATTTTTCTCCATAGCTAAGTAGAATTCTATTGTATGTATGATAATATTTTATTTGTACTGAAATGTGATTTTATTTGTATGTTAATAAATAAAGTTGCCTGGGGATCAGAACTAATAGCAAGCCATAGCAGAAGCTGGGTGGTGGTGTTACACGCCTTTAATCCCAGCACTTGGGAGGCAGAGCTAGGCGGATCTCTGTGTGTTCAAGGATACAGCCCGCATGGAGATACACGCCTTTAATCTCAATACCAACCATAGAAGACCTAGAGGTCTGTACAGAAAGGCATTTATGAGGAGGTCATGTGGTTGGGTTTACAACCAATGAGAAGGCAGAATAGAAAGTCAATAAAAAGGACAAATACACAGGAAGTAGGTCTCTTGCGGAGGAGGACAGCAGTGGCAGTGAAGGGTAAGATCTTTAGCTCTTCGCTATTGCTCTGACCTCTTGGGCTTTCATCTCTGCATTGGCTCTGTTTTTCTTATTTAACAAGACAGATACATCTACATGTATGTGTGTACCACGTTTTCATTAGTCATTCTTTTGTTGAAGGAGATTTAAGTGGTTTGTATTTCTTAGCTATTTGAATAGAGAAGTAATGAACATGTCTAAGGAAGAATTTGTGGATTATGATATCAAATCATTTGGTTACATGCCAAGGAGTAGTGCATCAGAGCCATGTGAAAAATTTTCCACATTGATTTCCAGAATGGTTCCACTGATTTCCAGAGTTTGCAGTCACACTAAGAATCAATGAGGGTTCCCTTTCCCCCACACCTTCATAAGCACTTATTCTTGCCAGCAATTGTTTTTGGTTGTTTTCTTCATAATAGCCATTCTCACTAGAGTAAAATGAAATCTCAAAGTAGTTTTAATTTTCATTTTCTTAATTTTAAAGATGTTGACCAATTTAAAAGGTATTTCTTAGACATTTTAATTTCTTCTCTTGTGAAATTTTGGGTCAGAGATAAAGCCCAGTTTTCAATATAGCCTAGTCTTTAAACACATCATCTCTTTCTCCTGACCCTTTTGTACTTTGTCAGGGCCTGCAGACAGTCATCTGTCCAGCTGGGTAGAGGTATGCAGATTGTAGAGACAATGAAGAAGACATAAAAGAGTCGAGAGGTCTTCCAATCAATGCCAGACAGCCCCGAATTTATTTCACAGCCAGCTTATATATAGTCTTGAAGGACAGAAGTAGAACAATGCGCAGCACAGGCATTCAACCACTATCTGCCCTGTCCTTGAGTCAAGAAGTAAGCAGTTTCATTTTCTATCTCAATGTACCTCCAGCTGGTAGCAGCAGCCTGCATCTAGCTAGATAGTGGGTTCCCTTCCATGGGCTAATCAGGACTTTCTCACAGTTGTTCAAGAGGACTCTGTGGACTAATAAGGACTTTCTCACAGCCCTTCAAGGAGACTCTGTGGGCTAATCACAACTTTCTCATAGCCCTGGAGCAAAGAAGCTTGAACTCTATTGACTTAGAATAGATTTCAGAATCAAACTGGGAAACTGAGTCACTTTTAGGCTCCCATAATTCCTCCCTTTTTATTTATTTTAAGACTTCTCTGAGTATTTCAAATGACTGTGCTTGTCTTAGGTGTTGTCTTACCAAACTCCAATCTCACCCATCAAGGAAGCATGGATTCCATCATTCATGTCCTGTCTTATATTGAAATGAGACAAAGAAAACTTACCCATCTTTGGCTACCAGCCTCTGGTTCAAGCCTGATGAATGTGGGAATTTTACTCCATGGAGTTCCAAGCACAATCTCTGTAACAAGTTCAAAATCAGCTTGAAAATCATAGGCAAACAGATTATGCCTACTAAGACAAATGCTCCAATATACAATACTACTTAAGAGTGAAGTAAATGATGTCCCTGAAGGAATAGCCCTCTTGAATTGTTCTAGAACATCTTCAGCTGTTTTGACTGCATCAAAATCCAATTTAGCCTTTTTCATATCTATAATCTCTTGATGTAATTTAGCCAAATCTAAGGATTCATCAGAATCATGCCAAATTCCTTTAAGATGTGCCTTAACTCTTTCCCATCCAATATCACTTTCATTATACACAGTAGATGTTAACACATATCCATTTATAAATAGCATGAAATTTCAAATATACTCTAGTTTTCAGGCTTTGGAACTCAGCTCCCAGAAATTGTACCACTTCATAGAAAGCATTCAATTTATGTTCCATTTTCACTATATCTTCTAATGTCATAGAAACATTCATAGACAATTGATTAATAAACCTTGCTGTCTGAATGGATGGAGACAAAGTCACTGAAACAACAGTAGTAGTAGCAAGCATAGTAATAAGACCTACAATTCCCTCTATAACAAATCTAGCAACATGCTTCTGTCTGTTTAAAGCTTTCTTGATTTCTTCCACTTGTAACCCTTTATCATCAAATCATGGATCACTCATATACACTGGGAATATTACAAAAGAAGTTTGTTTTAACACTATTACATGAGTATGATTATCCATTTACAATTAATACATGATACAATAAACATAGAAGTATTCATAGAAATATTTTGTTTACCAACTGAAAGAATGTAGGGAATGTTAACACAAGCTAAACCAGTTCCTTTCAAAGAACAAACAGGTTTCAAGTAACTGGAATTTCCTACCACTGTTCCCATGGCAGCAGCAAGTTTCCAAACATAAGTTTGTGGAGATCTAGTACTGGAATACCAAATTCCAGCTGACAGTCCTTGGTCCCAAAATTCTGCTGTAGATACAGGATTAAGAGTCACTGTAATCATAGACCAATCACGAATATATTGCTGTGTCCCCATGATGCTTAAAGGAACAATTCCAGTACATTGTCTCCATAACATAGTTCAGCAGTTTCTCTTGTTAAACCATATCATTTTCTAAAGCTTTTACTATTTTGATGATGTAAAGCATGTGATTGCTGAGCAAGCTCAACTGGAGATAAAGTGATCAACTGAGTAAATTTATCAGCTAAAGCATTACCTTCAGCCAATGGACCAGAAAGATTTGAATATGTTCTAATATGTGCCCCAAAGTTTGTCAGTTTTCTTAAATTAATTGCATCCTGAATTTGTTGAAATAGCATTCTTATTTGATCATTAATAGTTTTAATATAAGAAACAGTTTGTATAACTTGAAGAGCTCTATAAATATATTGACTATCTGTACATAAATTAAATGAATTATCTTTCAGAACTTGAAAAACTAACAGCTCAACTCAACAACTTGAGCTGAATTAGGAGTAGTCTAAACTACATATCGTTTATCATAATCACATAAGCTGCTTTCCCATTAGAAGAACCATCAGTAAAAACCAAAGCAACGTCTTTTACTGGAGTTTCATTACCACTTAGGAAAATAAAAGAATGCATCTGAGCAAACTCTAATAATTGATCAGCAGGATAATGATTATCAAATTGACCCAAAAACTTAGCAAAAGCAATTGCTCAAGAGTCATTATTTTGAAATAGTTGATTTGTTATTTAGTAGGTGGAACATTTATTACATTTGGTTCCTTTCCAAAATATCTTCTAGAATCAAACCTTTTACATTTTCCAGTGATTCATGCTTCTTGTGGTCATCTGGCAAAACTCTTAAGATCCATAACCCTAAGCTGTTTCCCAAGATCCCTTCATGTCTTTAAGACCATTATTATCTGGGAGACTCTTAAATTACAAAGTTTACCTGCCAGAGCAAGGTACATTCTTGTGTATAAAAGCATTGAGGTGCAGCTTTAATAGTTTATTAAATAAACATTGTTTTCTAAATCCTGTGTTCTATACTTCTTATTTTTACAACATGATTTACCATATAGAAATCCATCTCAAATCCAAAATATTTGAGGCTTGTTGCCTCCTTAGTCTAAAAGGAGATATGATGAATGGAGAGTTCATTAGATCTAAGAGAGGTATTCTTTAATCTTATTTAAAAATTGTTGCCAGCCACGTGGCTTCCCACTTCATGATGAGGTCAGCAACCAAGATGCAGGAAGACCTTGTGGTTGCTGTTTAAAATTAAACAATGGTTAAATGTACACATACGCAGAGTTGGATCCAACTTTCATTCATGCCCACACAGAGTTATAAAGTTAAATCTAAGTCACATACACGCATTTATTTCCATTTTTTAACAAACATTTTGCAATAAAGTATCATCAGCTATTTCTAAAATGATGAAAACCAGAATTAACATAATATGGTTAAATCCTTAGCATGTCTTACAGTTTCCTTTCAAATTCAGCAGAGTTCACATCCCCTCTGGTCCTCTACTACTTACCATTTACCTTCAGGTCAGGTCCTCCCTATGTTTGCTCTTCTGGATCATCCTGACATAGAAAAATCCACCTTTCCCCTCTCCTTTCATTATTCCAGTTTGTTTTTGTTTGCCTTCTCTTGCTTTTCAGACAACATGCAAATTTCCATCAAAGTCCCTTTTCCTGTGGTTTCTACCCAGCAGTTTAGAACATTGCATAGGCATAACGTCTCAAACAGGAATACAGACATATAGATATGTATGCATATAAAATAAGAAAAAAACTTACACTCTTTATTTTTATGACATGAAGTACCATATAGAAATCCATCTCAATCCAAAGTATTTGAGGCTTGTTGCCTTCTTAGTCTAAAAGGACCTGTATCAATATGAAACATTTGAGATTAGCAGCAGTTTTTCTTATCTTAATCAATAATAATTTATAATCAATTCTCTTAAATGATAAGCATTTGTAATCCATTGAACTCAAATGACCAAAATCCATGTACCTTTTTTTTCCCTGTGGAGGCAAAAGCATATTTTCCCTAAACATAATATATTTTTTACTTTAATTATATAGTCAAAGCTTTTGAAAGTGTGCAGGCTTGTAATTCAACATTTTTCTCAAGCAGTATCAGGACAGAGAAGGGTTAAAGTGGGTTAAAATTGGAAGTTGCTGGCTAGCAGAAGAGTCTTTGATGTTATCACAGTGAAGAACTTGGCTTAGGAAGGAAAGTAGGCACAGAGTGTGCTTTTGACTGTTCCTGAAAAAAAATTGTTGACTCCTCTGACTAAAATTAACAATTAACTCCAGATTCTCTTTTCAGCATTTGTTCACCTTGCCAATTGTAGACAGTAAACTCTCTGCCACTTCACCTGATAGGAAAAGAGCTATGGAGGGAGGAAGCCCTTGCCATGCCCCTCTCTCCTTCTCTTCCAGAAAAATGAAGAAGGTTAGTAGACAGGAACAAATAACACTTTAACAGACAACAAAATACCTGTACTTCAGCACTGAGATGATGGCTTTATTCATGGTTAGTGAGTCCTGTCTAACAGATGGCTTCTCTTGCAATACACAAGCCACACCTGGCAGGAGTTACCTTCTTATCTCAGTTCAGTCAGGGGGACCCAGTCCCCTTAAACATGTGGAACCAAACAGTAACATAATAACAGTCAGAACACAGGCCAAGACAGAGAGAGCTGGCATTTACACTTACCAGCTGCAATGAACAGATCTGAAAGTGAGACATTGGGTGAATGGTTTGAGGTCATGGCCTGTTTAATCTCTCCAGAGAAATCATTCAAAGTCAAGAATGTGGGGGTGGAGCAAAATCTTGAGGTGTGAGAGAATCTTCATGATAATACTTAGCAGCCTCTTCTTCTATTTCTGTCTCATGGCCAAAATCTAACTGGTCATTATCATCAAATAATTTTATAAAATTATCCTCATAAAGTGGTCCCTCTGCCAGAGCAGAATATTTAATTTCAGTTTTACTTTGTTCAGGAAATACTTTATGCCTTTCAGGATGGAGGTCTAACCTATTCCAAATGAGTGTCCAGAGACTGATCATATCTGGTGGAAGTTTTTTGGACCATGTTTATCATAATACTGCTGTACCTTAACTCCAATATGTTCTACAAATTCTAAAAATTTACACAGTTGTTTACATCCTACTTTAGTACCTCTAGCCTTTAAGATATCTTTAAGTAAATGTACAAACAGCTCTTTACTATTTCCTTGGGCCATACCTATTTTTCATACTCGTTCAAAATATTTTTTTACCTCATCTGCTTTTTTATTTACACTTATCAGTTTTACTCTTGAGTCATACTTACCATAGCTTCTACTTTTTTTGAGTGCACTCCTTTTTTTTTTCTTCTGTGGTGTCTGTCATGGAATCCTCTGTTCCTGCACCCTCACTGGGTGACAAATGTCAGGGCCTGCCCACAGTTAGCTGGGTAGCTGGGTAGAGGCATGTGGATTGTAGAGACAATGAAGAAGACAGATAAAAGTTTAGAGGTTTGCCAGTCAATGCTGGACAGCCTCGGTTTATTTCACAGCTAGTTTATATACAATCTTGAAGGACAGAAGTAGAACAAGCACAGCACAGGCATTCAACCACTATCTGTCCCAACCTTGAGTCAAGGAGCAAGCAGTTTCATTTTCTATCTCAATGTACCTCTCGCTGGCTTCAGCAGCCTGTGTCTAGCTAGATAGTATTTCCTTCCCATAGGCTAATAAGGACTTTCACACAGCCCTGGAGCAAGCAAGCTTGAACTCTATTGACTAAGAATAGTCTTCAGAAGCAAACTGGAAAAGTTAGTCAGTTGTGGGCTCCCAGAATACTTTTAAAATTTAATTTCACGCCCTCAAGCTAGATCCCATCCCTGGGCACCAGCCACCCCTGGGAAGACCTGCCCACCTTGGCCCC
>CABHPH010129751.1:20281-33564 GCA_902168325.1 Peromyscus nudipes | reverse complement strand
TCCCTGGGCACCAGCCACCCCTGGGAAGACCTGCCCACCTTGGCCCCAGCTTCTGGCCAGCAGGCAGGCTCCCTTCTACCCCCACCCCTACCGGGAAGGCCCCCCTTCTCCAAGATCCCCTGCAGTCTCCAAGCCCTGCCCCCAAGTCCATCATCCCCAGAGACCCCCGCCACTTCCTGAGACGTAGAGACCAGCCCCCAGCTCCCATCCTGCCCCGGACTTCCCTTCTGGACAAAGAGCTGCCATTTGCCTCGGACTTCCCATCTGGACAATAGCTCCCATCCTGCTTCGGCCTTCCCATCTGGACAAGAGCTCCCAACCTGCCTCAGACTTCCCATTTGGACAAGAGAGTCCCATCTGGACAAGAGAGAGAGACTTCCTGAATCTGTCAGCTCTTTCTGCACCAATTGCGCTGATAAGACCAAGATCGAACACAATGAGATGGGCAGACATCAAGGCAGAAGTACATACAACAAAATGAAGAGCAATACAGCACCACCAGAACCTAGCCCTCCTCCAACATCTAGATCTGATCATCAAATATTGGAAGAAGCAGAAGAAAACAGCCTTATGAATAACATCATGAAGAAGGTAGAGGCTTATATAGAGGAACAGACAAAAAAAATGGCAAGAACGCTGTAAAAACCTAGAGGAAAGGACGATTAAAGTAGAAGAAAACAATAAAGTCCTGGAAGAAAACAATAAAGCACTGAAAGAAAGCCATGAAAAAGCAATGAAACAGGTCCAAGACCTGCAAAGGGAAATAGAAAAAATGAAGAAAACACAAACAGAGGGAATGCTGGAAATAGAAAATCTAAGTAAACAATCAGGAACTTCAGATGCAAGTATAACCAACAGAATGCAAGAGATGGAAGAGAGGATCTCTGGCGTTGAAGATACGGTAGAAGAAATAGATTCATCAGTCAAAGAAAACACTAAAGCCAACAAAGTCATGACCCAAAATGTCCAAGAAATCTGGGACACCATGAAAAGACCAAACCTGCGAATAATAGGGATAGAAGAAGGAGAAGAATACCAACTTAAAGGCACAGAAAATATATTCAACAAGATCATAGAAGAAAACTTCCCCAACTTAAAGAAGGAAATGCCAATGAAGATACAAGAAGCCTATAGAACACCAAAGAGACTAGACCCCCAAAAAAAGTCCCCTCGCCACATAATAATTAAACAACTAAACATACAGAATAAAGAAAGAATATTAAGAGCAGCAAAGGAAAAAGGCCAAGTGAGAAGTGAATATGTAAGGGCATTACATATTCATCACAGAAAGGATCCACCAAGAGGAAGTTTCAATTCTGAATATTTATGCCCCAAACACAAGGGCACCCACATATGTAAAAGAAACACTACTAAAGATTAAACCACATATAAAACCCGACACATTAATAGTGGGAGATTTCAACACCCCACTTTCACCACTGGACAGATCTCCTAAATGGAAACTTAACAGAGAAATAAAGGACTTAACTGATGTCATGACCCAAATGGACTTAATTGATATCTACAGAACATTCCATCCTAACAAAAAAGAATATATCTTCTTATCAGCACCCCATGGAACCTTCTCCAAAATCGACCACATACTTGGCCACAAAGCAAATCTCAACAGATACAAAACAATTGGAATAGCCTCCTGTGTTCTATCAGACCACCAAGGTTTAAAGTTAGATTTCAACAACAACAAAAACTACAGAAAACCTACAATCTCATGGAAACTGAATAATGCTCAACTGAATCACCAATGGGTTAGGGAAGAAATAAAGAAAGAAATTAAAGAATTCCTAGAGATCAACGAAAATGAAGACACCACATACCCAAACCTATGGGACACTATGAAAGCAGTGCTAAGAGGGAAATTCATAGCACTAAATGCTCACATAAAGAAGTTGGAGAAATCTCACACTAGTGACTTAACTGCACACCTGAAAGCTCTAGAACAAGAAGAAGCAAAGTCTCCCAGGAAGAATAGACGCCAGGAAATCATCAAAGTGAGAGCTGAAATTAATAAAATAGAAACAAAGAGAACAATACAAAAAAAATCAATGAAACAAAGAGTTGGTTCTTTGAGAAAATCAACAAGATACACAAGCCCTTATCCAAACTAACCAAAAGACACAGAGAGAGAGCATCCAGAAAACAAAATCAGAAATGAAAAGGGAGACATAACAACAGATAATGAGGAAATCCTGAGAATCAACAGGTCATACTTCAAAAGACTCTATTCCACAAAACTGGAAAATCTAAAAGAAATGGATAATTTTCTGGATAAATACCACATACCTAAGTTAAATCAGGACCAGATAAACTATTTAAATAGTCCAATAACCCCTAAGGAAATAGAAACAGTCATTAAAAGTCTCCCAACCAAAAAAAGCCCAGGACCAGATGGTTTCAGCACAGAATTCTACCAGATCTTCAAAAAAGAGTTAATACCAATACTCTCTAAATTCTTCCACACAGTAGAAACAGAAGGAACATTACCAAACTCCTTCTATGAGGCTACAATTACCCTGATTCCTAAACCAAACAAGGATACAACAAAGAAAGAGAACTACAGACCGATCTCCCTCATGAACATTGATGCAAAAATACTCAATAAAATACTGGCAAACAGACTCCAAGAACACATCCAAACAATTATCCACCATGATCAAGTAGGCTTCATCCCAGGGATGCAAGGGTGGTTCAACATACGAAAGTCCGTCAATGTAATACACCATATAAACAAACTGAAAGAAAAAAAACACATGATCATCTCACTAGATGCAGAAAAGGCATTTGACAAAATCCAACACCCCTTCATGATAAAGGTCTTGGAGCGATCAGGAATACAGGGAACATACCTCAACATAATAAAGGCAATTGACAGCAAGCCAACAGCCAACATCAAATTAAAAGGAGAGAAACTCAAAGCAATTCCACTAAAATCAGGAAAGAGGCAAGGCTGTCCACTCTCCCCATACTTATTCAATATAGTACTTGAAGTTCTAGCCAGAGCAATAAGACAGCATAAGGAGATTAAGGGGATACAAATGGGAAAGGAAGAAGTCAAGCTTTCCCTATTTGCAGATGACATGATAGTATACTTGAGTGACAACAAAGATTCAACCAAGGAACTGATACAGTTTATAAACACCTTCAGCAACATAGCAGGATACAAGATCAACTCAAAAAAATCAGTAGCCCTCCTATATACAACTGACAAACAGGCTGAGAAGGAAATCAGAGATACATCACCCTTTACAATAGCCACAAATGACATAAAATACCTTGGGGGTAACACTAACCAAGCAAGTGAAGGACCTATATGACAAGAACTTCAAGTCCCTGGAAAACGAAATTGAAGAAGATGTCAGAAAATGGAAAGATCTCCCATGCTCATGGATAGGCAGGACTAACATAGTAAAAACAGCAATTTTACCAAAAGCTATCTACAGAATCAATGCAATCCCCATCAAAATACCAACACAATTCTTCACAGACCTGGAAAGAATAATACTCAACTTCATATGGAAAAACAAAAAACCCAGGATAGCCAAAAGAATCCTGTACAATAAAACAACCTCTGGAGGCATCACGATCCCTGACTTCAAGCTCTACTATAGAGCTACAGTAATAAAAACAGCTTGGTACTGGCATAAAAACCGACTTGTGGACCAATGGAATCAAGTTGAAGACCCTGACATTAATCCGCACACCTATGAACATATAATTTTTGACAAAGAAGCCAAAAGCGTACAATGGAAAAAAGAAAGCATCTTCAACAAATGGTGCTGGCATAACTGGATATCAACGTGCAGAAGGCTGCAAATAGATCCATATCTATCACCGTGCACAAAACTTAAGTCCAAGTGGATCAAAGACCTCAACATAAATCCAGCTACTCTGAACCTGCTAGAAGAGAAAGTAGGAAGTAGTCTTGAACGCATTGGCATAGGAGATCACTTCCTAGGTATAACACCAGTAGCTCAGACAATGAGAGAAACAATCAATCAATGGGACCTCTTGAAACTGAAAAGCTTTTGTAGAGCAAAGGATACGGTCAACAAGGCAAAGCGACAGCCCACAGAATGGGAAAAGATCTTCACCAACCCCACATCTGACAGAGGACTGATATCCAGAATATATAGGGAACTCAAGAAATTAAACATCAAAATTCCCACAGTCCAATTAAGAAATGGGCTATAGAACTAAACAGAGAATTCTCAGCAGAGGAAACACAAATGGCTGAAAGACATTTAAGGAATTGCTCAACATCCCTAATCATTAGGGAAATGCAAATCAAAACAACTCTGAGATACCACCTTACGCCAGTCAGATTGGCTAAGATCAAAAACACTGACGACACCTTGTGCTGGAGAGGATGTGGAGCTAGGGGAACTCTCCTCCACTGCTGTTGGGAATGCAAGTTGGTACAGCCACTGTGGAAATCAATATGGCGCTTTCTTAGAAAACTGGGAATCAATCTCCCCCAAGATCCAGCTATACCACTCTTGGCCATATACCCAAGGAATGCTCAATCATACCACAAGGGCACTTGCTCAGCTATGTTCATATCAGCATTATTTGTAATAGCCAGAACCTGGAAACAACCTAGATGCCCTTCAACCGAAGAATGGATAAATAAACTGTGGTACATATAGACAATGGAATACTACTCAGCAGAGAAAAACAATGACATCATGAGGTTTGCAGGCAAATGGATGGATCTAGAAAAAATCCTCCTGAGTGAGGTAACCCAGACTCAGAAAGACAATCATGGTATGGACCCACTCATAGGAGAATACTAGTTGTGGAACAAGGATGGCTGGACGGCTACTCACAACACCAGGGAGGCTACCTGGAAAACAGGACCCCAAGAAAGACACGGGGATCGCACAATGATGGAGAAATGGATGAGATCTACATGAACAGTCTGGACGTGAGTGGGGGTAATGAGGGGCGAGGGGTGAGGGAAAGAGAACTTGGAGGAGCAGGAGATCCCAACTGGATCAAGTACAGAGAGGAAACACAAGGAATGTTCATGATAAATGAAGACCACATGAGAATAGGAAGGAGCAAAGTGCTGGAGAGGCCCACAGAAATCCACAAAGATGCCCCCACAATAGACTGCAGGCAATAGTCGAGAAATAGCCCGAACTGACCTACCCTGGTGATAGGATGGCCAAACACCTTAATTGTCGTACTAGAAACCCCATCCAGTGACTGAGGGATGTAGATGCAGATATCCACGGTCAGCCCCCGGGTAGATCTCCGGGAGTCCAATTGGTGAGAAGGAGGAGGGTTTATGTGAGCTAGAGTTGTTGGGACCAGGGATGGATGGAATACAGGGACAAGTGGCCAAACGAATGGAAACCCATGAACTGTGAACCAATGGCTGAGGGGCCCCCAACTGGATCAGGCCCTCTGAATGGGTGAGACAGTTGATTGGCTTGATCTGTTTAGGAGGCATCCAGGCAGTTGGACCGGGTCCTGTGCTCAGTGCATGAATTGGCTGTTTGAAACCTGGGGCTTAGTAGAGACCCTTGGCTCAGCCTGGGAGGAGGGGACTAGACCTGTCTGGGCTGAGTCCATCAGGTTGATCTCAATCCTCGGGGGAGTCTTTGCCCTGGAGGAGATGGAAATGGTGGGTGGGCCGGGGAGAGGGGGGCAGGGTGGCAGGAAGGGTCACGGGGGGATCTATGACTGATATGTAAAGTTGAATTATATTGTAAAATAATTAAAATAAATTTAAAAAAATAGCTTTTGCGTAACAATTAATAAAAAGTGTTTTCAAGACTTCTCAGGGTTCTCACTCATAAGTGGATACTAGATATAAAGCAAAGAACAATCAGACTTCCACCCACAGTACCAGAGAGGCTATATAGCAGGGGGGACCCTAGGATGACTGTGATTTATAATAAGTTTTGGTTTTACTCAATCACTGGGCAAGCCTCAGTGAAACATTTCACTATTAGGATAAAAATTTTTACTCTATCAAGCTGATAATAGAAAAATAAATAAATAAATAAAAATGAAAAAATGTTTTTTCAAGGTTGCTGAGAGTTCAGTCCACTGTGATTTCCCCTTTGCTCTCCCAAGGCTTCATTGCATCCTCATATGTCTTTTTTTTTGGTCATCTCATATGAAACAGTTACTGACATTTGGTACCCAACTTGTGGTGCTCAAGGAAATAAGGGGTCCAGGTGCTCCAGGACTGCAGGTTAAGTACAGTCACAGGTAACTGAGACTCCAAGACTGGGAAGGGACATGAGGAATTCCCATTTCAGAAGCAGCAATATGTGCAGTTGCTAAAATGCTGGACAAATGGACATGGAGGGAAAGTGAAAGGAAAACAGCTTACCGAGCTTTTAGAACTAATTAAGTGGCTTTGTATTGGTTTCAGGCAACTCTTCATGTTCAATTAGAATGATAGTGTCAAAGTGTTGAGAGTTTTTTGGAAAGCTCATCTAAGAAGCTATACTATGAGAGATTTGGTCTTTATGTAAATTAATTCCTAATGCTTTGGAGCTGCTGCAGAGTGAAGAGTCAGAAAATGCTCTATCAGATGTGGAAAAGGGAAGTAAGAAGGATAGGCTATTATGGCTAGCAATTGTCAGTTAACAGAGGAGATTGTTATCTCAGAGGAAAATAAAAATGTTGGAGTAAGGTGTAGAGGCTCAAGCCACTGGGGATGAATCTCCTCTTCCTATTTTAGATGAAACAGACTTCAATTAATTGAATTGGATTAATAAATGTAAATCTGTGAGAGAGGTGGAAGTTAATCTCTTACCACAGGGAAACCTGATAATGGGCCTAGTTCCTCACCAGGGAACAAAGAGCGTGAGCCACTCATATCCTCTCAGTGTTGGAATAAACTCAAAAACAACCAGCGGAATGCAATTTTATTACTGGATCCATCGCATGCTACTTTAGGTGGTGCTGATTTATATTTGGCTGAAGGTGAATTGCTTACATTATCTCCACAAATTACTTGTTGTAAAACAACCACTGGGATGGTGGGGGGGATGACTTTTGGATAGTACACCCAGGAATTATAAATGAAGATTACAAAGGAGAAAATAAAATTATGGCTTTTGTAAAAAGAACTATGCAAAAAAGTTCAATTGATAGAATTAATCAATTATTATTAATTCCATATTTTAGAGGTAAAGCAGCTCCAATATGTAGGACAGGAGGGTTTAGAAGCATTGGAAAGAAGGTATTTCATCAAAGAGTTATCGATGATGAGATACCAAAGTTGAAATGACAAGTAAATGACATTGAGGAAATCACAGGCTATGCAGGTTGTCCAGCAGCAGGACAAAACAGGAACTGGCTACCCAGATTTGGAGTCGGGCCACTCCCAGAAAACCAACTGCTCTACTTTAAAATGGTTGACTGGGAAGCCTGTTTGGGTGGAGCAGGGACCCCTAACTAAAGAAACATGCAGGCTCTTGTACAGCTAGTAAAGGATCAGTGAGATGCTAAACATATTGAGGAAACAACTAATCTTGGAATTCTCCTGAATTTGTACAAAATAGAAATCTGGGAAAAGGAGAGTGTTAACTGATTTAAGATCTGAAAATAATGTGATTCAACCTGTGGGATCTTTACAGCCTGCAATTCCTTTTACCTTCTTTATTACCTAAGGAGTGGCCTATTATAGCTATTGATTTCCATGATTTTTTCTTTAATCTCCCTTTATAAGAACAAGATAGAGATTTGCTTTTACAATACCTACTTATAATTATGATCAACCTGGAAAGAGATATCAATGAAAAATCCTTACACAAGGAATTTAAACAGTCCAACCTTATGCCAATATTTTGTGCCTCAACCACTGGAATTGGTTCATAAACAATTTTATCAATCCATTAATTACCATTATATGGATGATATTTTTTAAAAAGGAGATTATATTTTATTCTATTTTCTTTAAAAACATATACAGTAATCCTATAATATTTTTATAACAAGACAAGTAAATATTAATTCAAGAACAGTAAAGTGTTAGCCTACTTAATCTCCTTATCTCTAATCACTGGGGAGGGCAGTAATTGCTTTTACATTTTATACTCTGATAACATACATATATATGAGCTACACTGAAAGTGTTAGATAAGTGTTCCTCCAGAAGCTTAGTAGCAATTGGCAATTTCAGCTGCTGGTAGAGGAAAAGTCCTCAAAGAGCATAGTCCTTGAGAAGTGACTGTGATCTACTTGAAGGCCACATTTACAGGAATATTTAGGTAGCACAAATTGGCCCTGATGGGCGCAAAAAGCCATAGAAGCCAGTGGGAAGGAAAGTGAGTATGAGTCTGGAAAGAACTGGGGGATTCTGGTGGATCTCGGGTCCTAGGCTTGCCCAGCCTGTGTCTTTACCTACTGAACCACCTTACCAATACTTAAAATGGAGTCTTTTTTTGATGAGTAATGTATAGAATACATTTTCTTTGACAAGTTATTTTTTTCACCATTGTCCAAACAGCTTTATTATCAACCAATGAGAGTAACACATTTTCACAGCATACGGAAGGATATATCACAGCATTTCCCCCTTTCTGTCTAATCAAAAAGGAAAGTTTTTAAATTTAACATAGTAAAATTACATATAACAGAAGAGTTATCAAGCAAGAATTACAGTTACAATAATTAGAATAATTAGTCTATTTGTATTTAATAAAATTAGAGAAAAATGTTAAATTATCTATCTTATTTTGGTGAGTCTAAAGTTTTATATCTAATTTACCTTTTATCACAACTAAGGAAAACTACGTTTATAACTATGTAGTCTTCAACTCCATCAAAGACTCCAGAAGGATGTAATGTTACCTGATGACAGGGACATCAAGCTGCCTCAACAGTCACCCAAAGTTTCTCTGTAGCATTGGGACATCCATCTTTTATCTACAGGCCTAGCATATCTGACAGATTTTTTTCAAAAGCAGGAAAGTTTGAAGGACTGTCCTACCTTGTTTTTGCAAAGTTTGGTAGTCACTTTTCTTTCTGTCTTGCTAGTCCAGATTGGACAGTGTACTTACTGTCAGCAGTTGAGGCAAGGGAAGTTTCTTTTCTAATAGTCCAGTTTTGCCAAAAAGAAAATAAACTCCATGTGGAGTGTCTCTGGAGCCCATCATTCTCTCAGGAGTAGATTGGTGCTCAAAGCCAGGGGCAGTCATGTCTCACTGTCACAAAAACCTTGGGTTATTAAAGTATTTTAAATGCTGTATTTTTTGAGGGGGTAGGAAAGGGTTCATTTGGCTTACTCTTCAGCATTTGTGTTTGTCACTGAAGGAAGTCAGGATAGGAACTCAAATAGAACAGGATACCAGAGGAAGGAGCTGATGCAGAGGCCATGGAGGGGAGCTGCTTACTGGCTTGCTTTCCATGGTTTACACAGCCCAACTTCTTATAGAACCCAGGATCACCAGCCCAGGGATCGCACCACACACTATAGGATGGGCCCTCCTCCATTGTTCACTAAATGAGACAATGCCATACAGCAGAATTTCAACAAGGCATTCCCTCTACTGAGACTCTAACTTCTGATGACTCTAGCTTGTGTGAAGCTGACACACAAAAACAGCCAGTACCACCGACCCCTTGTCAACTTGACACACAAACACATCACTATTAAGCCAAAACCCTTCCTTTCTTATTCATCCCCAAGATCTTAAATAACATTAAAAGTCCCACAGTCTTTACAAATTCAAACACATTAAAATTTTAGTCCCTTTAAAATAACCAATTTCTTAAAATCCAAAGTCTTTAAAAAGTCAGTCTCTCAACTATGAGCTCCAGTAAAATGTGTTCTTACTTCAAGAGGGAAGAATTAGGACACAGTCACAACTAAATCAAAGCAAAACAAAATTCCAACCATCCAGTATCTGGGATCCACTCATGATCTTCTGGACTTGGGTCACTTCTATGGCTATGCCCTCTGAAGCACACACTGTTTATTTTCTAGGCTGACTGGTGCCACTCTACTGCTGCTACTGTTCTTGGTGGTCTTCTCATGATACTAGCATCTCCAAAACACCGGGGTCCTTTGCTGCAACTGTGCTCACCTGACCCATAGCCTCTTATAGGCTCTCTTCATGGTGCCAAGCCTCAATTTCTTTGCATGACCCTTTCAGTCCTGGGCCTTCAACTGCCACTGAGTGTGCACCTTCACCAATGGGCATTACTGGCCTCTCACAGTGCCAAGCCCAGTTGCTCTTTACGACCCCTTCATGCCTTCAAAACCAGAATTACCTGGGTGATGCTTACACATTACCAAGTCCACTGCCAGTGGGGGTATAACCTTGGCTATCTCTGGAACAGAACTTCTGTGTGTTCTCATGAAACACTTTCCAGAAGGTTTCACCTCAGTGATGCTGGTCTGTTCTTAATCACTGCTAATTTCTTAGCTCCAGTGCAACAGCATCAAATATGCCAGCAAAGCAAAATTTTGCTTCAGTAGTTCTGGCATCTTGTTAACCACAGCTCATTCTTCAGCTCCAAATAACCAGAACTACATATCTTAATTCAAAACAATAAACAGCCTTGAGTTTTTAAACTTCCCTCTGAAATTTTCTAAACCAGGCCTCCATCCTCTGCACTTCGCTCAACATTCGTTTTTTTCTTTTACATTTTTTATAATTTAATTTAATTTTACATATCAACCACGGATTCCCTTGTCATCCCTGCTCCCGACCACTCCCCCTAATCCACTCCCCATTCCCCTCTACTCCAGGGCAAGGACTCCCCTGGGGATTCAGCTCAGCCTGGTAAATTCAGTACAGGAAGGTGCAGTCCCCTCCTCCCTTCACCCAGGCTGAACAAAGTGTCCCTGCGTAGGCCCCAGGCTCCGAACATCCAGCTCATGCACTAAGGACAGGTCCCGGTCCCACTGCCTGGGGACCTCTAAAACAGTTCAAGCTAATCAACTGTCTCACTTATCCAGAGGGCCTGATCCAGTTGGGGGCTCCTCAGCTATTGGTTCGTAGTTCATGTGTTTCTATTCGTTTGGCTATTTGTCCCTGTGCTTTTTCCAATCATGGTGTCAACATCTCTTGCTCATACAATCCCTCCTCTTTCTCTCTGATTGGACTCCTGGACCTCCACCTGGGGCCTGGCCATGGATCTCTGCATCTGCTTCCATCAGTCATTGGATGAGAGTTCTACCACAACAGTTATATTGCTATGTTGCTGAAGGTGTTTATAAACTGTATCAGTTCCTTGGTTGAATCTTTGGGGTCACTCAAGTATACTATCATGTCATCTGCAAATAGGGAAAGCTTGACTTCTTCCTTTCCCATTTGTATCCCCTTAATCTCCTTATGCTGTCTTATTGCTCTGGCTAGAACTTCAAGTACTATATTGAATAAGTATGGGGAGAGTGGACAGCCTTGCCTCGTTCCTGATTTTAGTGGAATTGCTTTGAGTTTCTCTCCATTTAATTTGACATTGGCTGTTGGCTTGCTGTAAATTGCCTTTATTATGCTTAGATATGTTCCCTATATTCCTGATCACTCCAAGACCTTTATCATGAAGGGGTTTTGGATTTTGTCAAATGCCTTTAACTCTGAGATACCACCTTATGCCAGTCAGAATGGCTAAGATCATAAACACTGACGACACCTTGTGCTGGAGAGGATGTGGAGCTAGGGGAACTCTCCTCCACTGCTGGTGGGAATGCAAGCTTGTACAACCACTTTGGAAATCAATATGGTGCTTTCTTAGAAAATTGGGAATCAATCTCCCCCAAGATCCAGCTATACCACTCTTGGGCATATACCCAAGGAATGCTCAATCATAACACAAGGGCACTTGCTCAGCTATGTTCGTATCAGCATTATTTGTAATAGCCAGAATCTGGAAACAACCTAGATGCCCTTCAACTGAAGAATGGATAAATAAAATGTGGTACATATACACAATGGAATACTACTCAGCAGAGAAAAACAATGACATCATGAGGTTTGCAGGCAAATGGATGGATCTAGAAAAAATCCTCCTGAGTGAGGTAACCCAAACTCAGAAAGACAATCATGGTATGTACCCACTCATAGGAGAATACTAGTTGTGGAACAAGGATGACTGGATGGCTTCTCACAACACCAGGGAGGCTACCTGGAAAACAGGACCCCAAGAAAGACACGGGGATCGCCCAATGATGGAGAAATGGATGAGATCTACATGAACAGTCTGGACGTGAGTGGAGGTAATGAAGGGTGAGGGTCGAGGGAAAGAGAACTTGGGGGAGCGGAAGATCCCAACTGGATCAAGAACAGAGAGGGAACACAAGGAATGTTCATGGTAAATGAAGACCACATGAGAATAGGAAGAAGCAAAGTCCTAGAGAAGCCCACAGAAATCCACAAAGATGCCCCCACAATAGACTGCTGGCAATGGCTGAGAAACAGCCCGAACTGACCTACTCTGGTGATAGGATGGCCAAACACCCTAGAAACCCCATCCAATGACTGAGGGAACTGAATGCAGAGATCCACGGTCAGGCCCCTGGTGGAGCTCCAGGAGTCCAATTGGCGAGAAAGAGGAGGGTTTATATAAGCGAGAATTGTTGAGACCAAGGTTTGGATAAAGCACAGGGAGAAATAGCCAAACGAATGGAAACTCATGAAATATGAACCAATGGCTGAGGGGCCCCCAACTGGATCAGGCCCTCTGAATAGGTGAGACAGTTGATTGGCTTGATCTGTTTGGGAGGCATCCAGGCAGTGGGACTGGGTCCTGTACTCAGTGCATGAATTGGCTGTTTGAAACCTGGGGCTTAGCAGAGATGCTTGGCTCAGCCTGGGAGAAGGGGACTAGATCTGCCTGGACTGAGTCCACCAGGTTGATCTCAATCCTCGGGGGAGTCTTTGCCCTGGAGGAGATGGGAATGAGGGGTGGGCTGGGGGAAGATGTGGGGAGCGGGAGAGGGGAGAACAAGGGAATCCATGGCTGATATGTAAAATTAAATTATATTGTAAAATAAATTTAAATAAATTTTTAAAAAAGAGACTGTATCCAGGATGTAGGATGATAGTTCAGCAATGTGGCACTAGCCATAAATTTAGCATTCAATCTTTAGAAGTGAGGCTTAGTGTAGCACAGCTACCTATAGTCTCCCAGTTGGAGCATGGTACATGACTCCGTGATCTAGGATGTACAGATCTTCTGTTCAGTCTCAAAATAACATTAAATACTCCATCCCAAATAATACAGAGTTTATCTTCAACAGAGTCATATTCTGAGCTATTTGAGACTAGGATTTCAATATATGAAACCATATG
>CABHPH010129751.1:5428-20181 GCA_902168325.1 Peromyscus nudipes | reverse complement strand
ATATATATATATATATATATATATATATATATATATATAGTTAATGACCCCTTAACAAAGTTCTGTCAAAAAAACTCAGTATAAACACTGGCTTGAGAGGTGGCTCAAACTTTGAGAGCACTCATGAATATGCAGAGAACCTCAATTCCTAGCTTCTGGACTGGGAAGTTCTCAACTGCATATGATGCAAGCTTCATGGGATCAAAGATCTCTCCTGGCCTTCTCAAGTGATTGCACATACTGCCTGATGTTTGCATCCATCTAAGTAAAACCAAACATTGCATACATGGGTAAGTGAGGGACAGTTCAACAGTTAAGAGCACTGGCTACTTTTTCAGAGCACTGGTGTCTGTTCTCAGTCCCCAAATGACAGCTTTCAAACATCTCTAAAACCAGTTCTTGAGGGGCTGATGCCATCTTCTCTCTTCTTGGGACACTGACTGCATGTGGGGCAGAGATATACATGCAAACAAAACATAAAAGCAGATGAATAAAATTAAAAAGTAAAACACATAATTAATATAAATCGCAAATATAAGTAATAGCTGAGCACAGATAACTCCTTCTATGGGCAGCTTTCCTGTGACTTCTCAATGTAAAAGTCCTACTTTGAGGATGGAACCAGGATTTCAATAAAGTCCATTGAAGCTAAGGCCATTTTCAAGATACTTTATTTCAGTGTTGCCAGCTTCGGAACTCCTATGCTCAAATCCACAGCAAGGTCAAGAGCTCCAGGCAGATATAAGTAAGAGGGCTTGCAGCTGAGTTATGAAACATCCAGACTGACCAGGTAATAGAAGGGAAACATCAAGCTATTCTTGGAAGGCATAGCTTCTAAGAAAGCCTCTGTGTATTTCCCGCAGAATCCTAAAGGCTGAACCCAAGCCAGCCTCAACTCTGAGTCCTAAATCTCAACTGACTGTGAAACATACAAATACTCACTGTGAATACTGGATGTTGAGACAGTCCAGATTAGAGGCACCCACCAAGCATGTGAGTCAAATTCTAAGACAACTCATATATATGTGGTGTGTGTGTGTGTGTGTGTGTGTGTGTGTGTAAATTCACTTTGAATGTTGAAGAATAATGTTTTGTTCGAATGCTCTGTTCTCCTGGTCTGTTATGTGGCATAATGTTTTAATTTAGGAAGGCATTATAAATCATTTAGTGTTTTTCTGTCATTGTTTTATCATTCCAGGTATTTGAACTGTGTGTAGGATTTCTTTTCTTCTCTTTCTTATTTTTGTTCAAGTAGGTTCTGGACCTGTAGAGTTGGCCCTATGGTTGAGAACATTTTTTCTGCTCTTCCTGAAGACCTGGGGTCAAGTTTCAGCACCTACGTAGAGGCTCACAACAATGTGTAACTCCAGTTTCACAGGATCACACACCTTCTTCTGTCCTCCAAAATACTGCAATACTCAAGACACACAGAAAATCGGGCAGTCTAAATACCTGTGTATGTAAAATAATAAGCAAAAATTTGTTCTTTGGGAAGGCAAGAGAGGCTTAATTTAATTACATTCAGTGTATTTTTATTAAAATGTATTATTTGTTTGTATGTACAAGTATGTGTGTGTGTTCAGGTGCCAGTGTTCCTGTGGAGGTCAGAGGTCAACTTACCATAACTTTCCTTTTATCATGAGTTTCCTGTGGAGTAAACTCAATTCATTAAGCTTGGTGGCACGCACTCTTAATCTGCTTAGCTATCTCACTGGCCCTTAGGTTTTTATATGTTTATTGGTTGTATTATTATTACTATTTGTTTATTATTTAGGATAGGGTCTCATATGGCCCAAGTTGTCCTCCAATTTACAGTATAGCCAAGAATAGCAGATCCTTGATCCTGTTGCCTCCCTATCTCAAGTACTAGAATACAGGGCTTCTCAAATATTTAGTGAAAAAAATATATATATACTTTTTATAAATATATATAATATATAATATTTTATATATATTATATGTATAATATATAATATATAAAAAACAGAATAAAATATATAAAAATATATCATATATGTATATATATAAATATATCATATATGTGTATATATATATATATATATATATATATATATATATATATGACTTCATTCACCAGATTGTCACTTACAGTTTCTCATATCAAAGTCTCTTTACCGTGAACCACCACAGCATGCATAAAAAACCTTTTATGGCATGGTAACATACAACTGGAAAGACGAGAATAAAGAGCCTGAATCTTGGAAAGAGACCACCAGAACCAGGCTAATGGAGGGAGCAGAGCTCACACTTAGGACTCTTCCTTAGCCTAACACTGACAGAGCAGGTGGAATGGGGACACTGAGGATGGGGCATGTTACACGGAGAGAGTTGGTGAGAGGCTGTATGGTGACTGGAAGAATGATGCTTAACCTTTTCCATCTCTTCATAACTCAGCAGGAGGATGTTTTCCCTCTCTCCCAGGGACATCCCACCATATGTGTGCTCAATTTATGATCCAAATGGCACTGTGTGTAGAAGATAAGGAACAGAAGATCAGAAGTTCAGTACCAACCAAATGATTCAATGGTTAAATGTGATTTTTGATAACTCTTTAACCTGGGTTTGATATCAATGAACTATATGATGCATAAAATAAGTGATTCATCCACAAAGATGCCCCCACAATAGACTGCTGGCAATAGTCGAGAAATAGCCCGATCTGACCTACCCTGGTGATAGGATGGCCAAACACCCTAATTGCAGTGCTAGAAACCCCATCCAGTGACTGAGGGAACTGGATGCAGATATCTACGGTCAGGCCCCGGGTGGAGCTCCGGGAGTCCAATTGGCGAGAAGGAGGAGGGTTTATGTGAGCAAGAGTTGTTGGGACCAGGGATGGATGGAATACAGGGACGAGTGGCCAAGCGAATGGAAACACATGAACTGTGAACCAATGGCTGAGGGGCCCCCAACTGGATCAGGCCCACTGAATGGGTGAGACAGTTGATTGGCTTGATCTGTTTGGGAGGCATCCAGGCAGTTGGACTGGGTCCTGTGCTCAGTGCATGAATTGGCTGTTTGAAGCCTGGGGCTTAGCAGAGACGCTTGGCTCAGCCTGGGAGGAGGGGACTAGACCTGCCTGGACTGTGTCCACCAGGTTGATCTCAATCCTCGGGGGAGTCTTTGCCCTGGAGGAGATGGAAATGGGGGGTGGGCCAGGGGGGAGGGGGGCGGGGCGGGAGGGGGAGAATGGGGAATCTATGGCTGATATGTAAAGTTGAATTATATTGTAAAATAAAATAAAATAAATTAAAAAAAAAGATTTCCTCTGATCTTGACAGGGTATTCATGGCATGAGCACATACACACATGAAAACACACACACACACACACACACACACACACACAAATAGATGAATGTATGTGAAAATTTTAGAAAGAAGGCACATTATATAATCATTCCCCTGATCCATCTGCTTTGCTAGGTTGTAATTGACACATCATGTACATATTAAGATTCATTAATTCATATACTTTATGTAAATGGTTGAATTTTCTACATGTACACCAGAAGAGGGCTTTGCTTGCCCTGAAACTAGTACCTGATGGTTGAGACCTATATGTGTGGGGCTGGAAATTGAATTCAGAACCTATGGTAGGATACTCATTGCTCTTAACTACTGAGTCATATCTACAGCTCATAAACCATGTGTACATCAAAAGCATTGTGGTGGATTGAATTAAAATGTCCCCTAGTGGAATTGGCACTATTAGGAGGAAGTGACATTTTGGGAGTAGGTAGGGCTTTGTGGGTGGAAGTGTGCCACTTTGGAGGTGTACTTTGAGGTTTCACATATACTCTTGCCACACCAAGTGTCTCAGAACACATTCTGTTACCTGGGCAAGATATAAATCTCTCAGCTACCTCTTCAACATCATGTCTTCCTGCATGCCACCATGTTCCACCATCATGATAATAGACTGAACTTCTGAACTGTGATCCACCCAATTAAATATTTTCCTTTTTAAGAGTTGCTATAGTCGCCGGGCAGTGGTGGCACATGCCTTTAATCCCAGCACTCAGGAGGCAGAGCCAGGCGGATCCCTGTGAGTTCGAGGCCAGCCTGGTCTACAGAGCGAGATCCAGGACAGGCACCAAAACTACACAGAAAAACTCTGTCTTGAAAAAAAAAAGGAGTTGGTATGGTCATGTCTCTTCACAGCAATAGAAACTCTAACTAAGATATGTACCTACTATGTGATATGATATTATACATGTTAATATACAATGTAACATCATGAAGCCAAGCCCATTAGGAGACTCATTATCTCATAGGCATATGGGCAGTGTGATAAAGGCAACATCAAGGGAGATTATAGCATCAGAGATGTGTATGAGGGAGAGATATTATCTCAACACAGGCATAAAAGGGGCACTGTGCTTTAATAAAATCCTCCCTGTAGAAATACTTAGGCTGGGAGCTGGGCAGTGGTGGCACATTCCTTTAATCTCAGCACTCAGGAAGATCTCTCTGAGGTCCAGGCCAGCCTCATCTACAGATCAAGTTCTGGGATAGGCTCCAAGGCTCCACAGCTACCTTGTCTCAAAAAGAAGAAGAAGAAGAAGGAGGAGGAGGAAGAGGAGAAGGAGAAGGATAAGAGAAGGAGAAGGAGAAGGAGGAGAAGGAGAAGGAGAAGAAGAAAATACTTAGGCTGCTATAGAGAGTGCTTTGTACATCCTACTTGGCCAAGCTCTTTTTATGACACTGATTACATTATTACATGTGTACATATGTGTGTTGTACATGAATGTGTGTCTTTATTTTCCACTGTCAAGGGGTTGAGGAGCTCATGCCAATGTATATGCATACAAGGGGAGGTTGAAACCTAACACCAATGTCTTCCTCAACTTTTCTCGCCTTTATTTACTGAGATAGATGTCCACTGAAACCAATGCTTGCCATTGTCATCTAGTATAAGGCTGAGGTGGGCTGTGAGGTTTGAAAACCTTGAGCTATACCCAGCTTTCTCTGTGTCATGGTTGTTCCTAAGGACATAAGCTCTTATGTTCTTGCTCCTGCTAACACTCCTCAGTTTCTCCATCAAAGACTCTTATCCCTCTGGGAGTATTAGCTAATATTCTTGCAGCAAAAGTTTTGTTCCTTGGTGTACACATGGTTTCATTAGAGTCTTGGGTTTGTCTCTGTGCATGAGAGTGCCCAGGGAACCCTACCAAACATTAACTCATAGGGGAACATGAGGACATTGGTGGACTTGGGACAACTTGGAAGTTTCCTTGTGTTTGAGAACCTGGGGTATGTGACATGGATGCCCATGAAAAGTTTGTTTCTCATGTGATCCTGGGAGCACTTGGGGTGCTGGGGACCTTTCAGGGTCTGGATGCCATTGGAAGCTTGGTAGTATTTGGGTTCCTGGGGACACTAGAGGACTTTGGGATATGAGGAGATATAACTTCCTTATATGCTCTTAAGAAATATGCAATGGAAAAAAGAAAACATCTTCAACAAATGCTTTTGGTCTTACTGGATGTTGGCCTGTAGAAAAATGCAAATAGATCCATATCTATCTCCCTGCATAAAACTCAAGTCCAAGCAATTCAAAGACCACAACATATAACCAGAAACAATGAACCTTATAGAAGAGAATGTGGGGAATAGCCTTGAACTCATTGACACAGGAGACAACTTCCTGAACAGGACAACAACAGCATAAGCACTAAGATTGTCAATTAAAAACTAGGACCTCATTAAACTGACAAGCTTCTGTAAGGCAAATGATACCATCAATTGTACAAAACAACAACCTACTGAATGGGAACATATTTGCACCAACTCCACATCTGACAGAGGGCTAATATCCAAAATATATAAAGAACTTAAGAAACTGGAATCAACAAATTAAATAATCTGAATTGAAAAATTAGGTACACATCTGAACAGAGAATACTCAGGAGAGGAATCTCAAACAGCTGAGAGGGACTTAAAGAAATGTTTGGCACCCTTTGCCAGCATGGAATTACAAATCAAAATGACTCAAGGATATCATCATACACTCCTCAAAAAGGCTAATGTCAAAAATACAAGTGATAGCTGGGTGGTGGTGGCATGTGTCTGTAGTCCCACCACTGTGGAGGCAGAGGCAGGTACATCTTTGTGAATTCAATTCCAGCCTGGTCTCCAGAGCAATCTTTGGGATAGGCAAGTCTACAGAGCAACTCTCTATTAAGACAAACACATTTTAAATTAAAAATAAACTTTAAGTGACAGCTCTCTCAGGCAAGTGTGTGAAGAAAGTGAACAATCTTCCGTTGCTGGTGAACACTTGCTCAACTATGCTCATAGCAGCTTTATTCATATTAGTCAAACATTGGAAAGAGCATAGATGTCCCTCAACCAAGGCAGGGATAGAGAGATCAAGGATATGGGCTTTATAAACAACGAACCAGGTCTCATAATTGCTCACAGAGACTGAACCAACTTTTCTATATAACTTTGTAACTCTCTAGTTTAGGGGCTAAGAAGGTTCATTCTGAAATACTATTCTCTGTTTGTGTAATAAGTCCAGTAGGGGAATTGGTAGAAGGTAAAATAACTAAGATATATTCAAGATATATAGGACTTAATTGATCTAGATATGCCTCAGGTAATCTTTTTTTCCACTTGGGTCAGTTCTCTCTCTGCTTCAACTGTTAGATCCTACAGACTATTTAAATCTGAATTACCATGCAAAGTTTGAAATAAATTACTTGATTCTTAAGTAGTCAATCCAATATTGAGTCATACCCAACTAATATCTCCCAATAATATTTAAAAATCATTAAGAGTTTGCAATTGATGTCTTCTGATCTGACCCTCTTGGGGTTTAATATTTCTGTTGACTTAATTTAAATTCTGAGTAGTTTATAGAATTCCCTCTCTGAAACTTCTCAGGTGTAATCTATAGTTTCTAACAAAGTAAAATCTTTCCTACTTCATTAAACATTCTTTCTATGGTATCTGCATCATAAGCAGCCAAGAAAATATCATATATATAGTGGTAATTAATGGATTGATATAATTGTTTATGAACCAATTTCAGAGGTTGAGGCACACCATATTGACATAAAGTTGGACTGTATAACACTCCTTGTGTGAGAAATTTTAATTGATATCTTTTTAGGCTGATAATAATTATAAGTAGGTGTTGTAAAAGCAAATCTCTATCTTGTTCTTATAAAGGAAGAGTAATGAAAATATCATGTCAGTCAATGCCTATAATAGGCCAATCTTTGGGTAATAAAGAATGTAAAGGAACTGCAGGCTGTGAAAACCCCATAGGTTGAATCACATTATTTTCAGATCTTAAATAAGCTAACACTCTCCATTTTCCAGATTTTTGTTTTATTACAAATTCAGGAGAATTCCAAGATTAGTAGTTTCCTCAATATGTTTAGCATCTCACTGATAATATACTAGCTGCTTAAGTGCCTGAATTTTTCTTTAGTTAGGGGTCACTGCTCCACCCAAAATGCATACTAGTTAGCCATTTTAAAGGTAGAGCAGTTGTTATTCTGACAGTGGACCTACTCCAAATTTGGGTAGACAGTTCCTGCTTTGTCCAGCTGCTGGACAACCTGTATAACCTGTGATTTTATCAATGCCATTTACTTGGCATTTCAACTTTGGCCTCTCATCATTGATAACACTTTGCCTGAAGACCTTCATTCCAATACTTCTACAGCCTCCTGTCCTACAGGTTGGAGTTGCATTACCTTTTAATATGGGAGTAATAATAATTGATCAATTCTATCACTACATGCTTTTTGCATAGTTCTTTTTACATAAGCCATAATTTTAATTTTTCTTTGTGATCTTCAGCTATAATTCCTGGGTGTACTATAAACCTTGAGGTATTAATATATCACCATATTCTCTGAGGGAAGAGGAGCGTACATCCCAGTGGCTATTTTACAAGTAATTTGTGGAGACAACATAAGATGTTTACCCTCAGCCAAATATAAATCAGCACTACCCAATAGCATGCATTAAATCTCTAATACTAAGCTTACAATTCACTGATTGCTGTCTTGATGAGTTATTCCTTTGCTGAGAGAATATAAGTGGCTGATATTGTTTGGTCTCTGGTGATAAACTAGGTCCTTTATCAGGTTTCCCTGTGGTAAGAGATTAGCATGCACATCTCTTACAGATTTACATTTATTAATCCAATTCAATTAATCGAAGTCTGTTTCATCTAAAGGAGGAAGAGGAGATTCATCTCCAGTGTCTTGAGCCTCTATACCTCTCTCCAATACAACGTTTTCTTTTTCTTCCGAGACAATATTCTCCTCTGCTGACTGACAGTTTCTAGCCAGCCTATCCTTCTTACTTCCCTTTTCACATCTGATGAAGCCTTCTCTGATTCATTGCTCTGCAGCAGCTCCAAAGCATTTAGAATTAATTCACATAAAGGCCAAATCTATAAGAGTATAGCTTCCTCTCTTTGATGAACTTTCTTCAATGCTATCAATACTTTGGCACTGTCATTCTAATTGAACATGAGGTTGTTGCCTGAAACCAATAGCAAAGCCACTTATTTAGTAATAAAAGCTCAGTAAGCTGTTTTTCTTTCACTTTCACTCCATGTCCTTTTGACAAGAATTTTAGCAACTGTACTTATTGCTGCTTCTGAAATGGAGAATTCCTCATGTTTCTTCCCAAACATGGAGTGTCAGTTACCTATGCATATACTTAACCTGCATTCCTGGAGCATCTAGACCCTTCATTTCTTTGAGCACAACAGGTTGGGTACCAAATGTGACTAACTGTTTCATGTGAGTTATCCAAAAAAAAAAGAGACACTCCAGGATGCCATGAAGCCTTGAGAGAGCAAGGGGAATCACATTGGATTGAACCCTGAAAAGCCTTGAAAAAACATTTCATTAATTGTTACCCAAAAGGTATTTTTAACAGGTCAAATTCCACATACCATAACCTTTGATCTGATCTAGGAGTTGTAGGAGGAACACATTACACAAGCCATTCTTAGCCATTACAAGACTTCCTGGTTTGCCATGAATGTCTTGTAACTGAATTCATGCAAAGACTGTGAAGCTCCTACAGAAAAAGAAACTGTATAAATCTCAGATAACAATCACTGCTTACTGCAAAAATTTATTTCAAAGCCTTGTTGTGCCATCACTCTCAAGTTCATGCCAGGTACAATGGCTCTTATATATTTCCCATACTAGCCTGTGTGTCTGCTGCAATGTGACTAGCTACTTCAAGGTCCGATGCCTTCCTCACAATGATGGGCTGCATCCTGGAACTACATGCCAAATAAAGCCTTACTCTTTTAGGTTCCTTTTTTCTTGGTATATTATCACAGCACAGGAAATCAAACTAAGGTAGTTTTCTTGATCTGAGTTAATTTCTAAGCCCACAGGACCCAGAGGAATATAAGACTGCTGCTGCAGGATGCCATCTAGCATGAGAATTTCAAAAAGGAACTCAGCTCAGACACCCAGTGAAAGAGGGAAGAGTGCATATGACGATAAAGAAGGACACATGCTGTGAGATGTCTTTCTGCACGCTGTAAATACGTTTTGCTTTCATTGGTGGATAAAGCTGTTTGACCAATGGAGAATCAGAATCAGAATAGGCAGCACATTAAAACTGAAGATGGAGATGAAGAAGGGTGGAGTCATGACAAAAGCTGAGAGCTATCACCAGGAGAAGCAAGATGTGAGAGAACAGGTAATGCCATGAAGCCACATGGCAAAACATAGACTAAGAGAAATGCTTTGAATTAAGTTATAACATTAATAGTAATAGTGCTGGAAAGTACTGTACACACTGCAAGAGAAGAAGACAAAGTATTAGTCTCACACATCTACAAAACTTGTGATCTACCAGAGTGACCTACCTTCAAGAAATATTGGTGCAATAATAGCAGAAATGTTATGGGGGTGATCAACAACTATTTAATTGGGTTTAAATTCAACTCCATCAGTTAGAACCCATAAGTGACACCAAGAACCTGATTCCACATAAGTCATAGACTCATGGCAAAAAATTTATTATTATTATTCTGCTAAATGAACATTGAAATAAACTAAATCCTGATGACATATTGCTATGCCCATAGATCAGTGCATTGCTCAACTGTCAGAAAAACATCTGTTTTTGCAGTAGATGGTGATTAACAGAGAGACTCACAACTGGACAATGTGTGTTCATTGAGAAACATGAAGAACTCACCCCAAAACAGGATGTTTTTATAAAACACATCTACCTATGTCTCTGAAATCTATGAAGAACAGGAGAAGGATCAATTATAGGAGCTACAAGTTTTGGATGACTTAAAGGAACAGAGAATTCCAGACATAAGAGGGTTTGTACATGTGTGAACTCATTGAGACCAATAGAATGCATGGGATTTGCACAGGTTCAATCCAAAGTTTCAGCACACATAAAGGGAGGTGAAATCAAAGTTTCTCTCCTAACTAGGAAGCTATATGCAATATATACCTTTTAGGAAAGGGAAAATCAGTTTTCTCCAATGAAGTGTCACTGCAGATATCAACCATAGTCCAGTGTAGTCCTCATACCCAGGAGCAGTTGGCAAACACAAAAACAAACTCCAGGTTTATTTAGTGGGGAAAAAGGGTTTCAATTTTTGTTTGTTTAGTGTTTTTGTTTGTATTTTTATTTTTGCTTTTCATTTTAGAAGAGGGAATAAAGTTCAGTGGGTAGGAAGGATGGTAGGATCAGGAAGGTGTTGTGGTTTAGAAAAGTTAAGATAAAATATATTACTTGAAAAAAATAAGTAAAATATATGTAACAAATTTTTTTAAAGTACAAAGGTGTCAGGAGATAGAAATGATTTGTTTAAAAACTA
The DNA here is from genome assembly GCA_902168325.1 of Peromyscus nudipes. Taxonomy (NCBI): domain Eukaryota; kingdom Metazoa; phylum Chordata; class Mammalia; order Rodentia; family Cricetidae; genus Peromyscus; species Peromyscus nudipes. Next base: position 9,321 of record CABHPH010129751.1, on the reverse strand, counting down.
GGCTATATTGAAAACTGGCCAATGTCTCTGACTCAAAGTTCTCAAGAAAAGAAATTAAAACAGCTAAGAAATGTCTTTTAAATTGGTCAACATCATTAAAATTAATAAAATTAATATTAAAATTACTTTGAGGTTTCATCTTACTCCAGCCAGAATGTCTATTATCAAGAAAACAAGCAACAAAAATACTGGTGAAAATAAACGTTATTGAATATGTGGGGGAAAGGGAACCCTCATTCACTCTGAGTGTGATTGCAAACTGGAGTGGCCACTCTGGAAAACAGTGTGGAAAGTTTATTACATGGCCCAGATGCACTACACCTTTGCATATGACCAAAGAACGTTATATCCTAATACACATATTCTTCCTTAGCCATGTTCATTACTTCTGTATTCAAAAATGGCTAAGAAAAGGAAACAAATTAAATGTTCTTCAATTAATGAATAACTAATTAAAATGTAGTAGGTACATACAATAGAATTCTACTCAGCTGCGGAGAAAAATGAACTCATGAAAATTTTCAGTAAATGGGTGGAACTAAAAAGTATTATATGAGTGAGGTAACCCAGCCACATAAATACAAATGTTCCCTGTTATTTGTGCTTTCAGTCTTTGAATTTATAGATGTGCATTTATAACCCAGAGAAATTGCAAAACTAAGAAAGGAAAACAGGACCAATTGGGGAAGTAACTCTAGACACTGGAATAACATGTAGGTGCTACAAAGGGAGAAACAGAATAAATGGAGGGTCCTTTAACTAATAAGTGGTCACAGAGGGCAACAGACAGTGACAGAGAGGAAGGAGGGATAAATACTACCAAGGATGTTTGAAAAAAACATAGGGAGGTATCTTATCTCTTATTTATCTGAAGTGATATATAATATGTATGTATTAACATGTATTTTAAAGATGTTATGCAATTTATAATGGTAATACTCCCCCCTCCAGTGCTATGGACTATAGAAGAAAACCCCAGAGACATGCATGAGAAATCTCCTCTCAAGTTGTTCAGAGTACTCCAAGCAACCTCCAAAACAATACTAAGTATTATTACCTTTGATTGAATTGCTCACAGAACTTGAATAAGCAACTCTGTTACAGAAACCACAACACACTTTCAGACCCAGAAATTGGAGGAAATGCACTGAAATTGACCTGGAACCTCTTCTATGAAGAATATCTTTCATAAAGTGAAAAGCCGCCAAGGGAGAAGAGCAATCACCCGCCTTATCCAGGTGTGATGTCTGTGAATTAGAACAGTAAATTAACTGGCAAGACATCCACGATGGTTCAATAGTGGAATTTTTATCTTGGAGCTTTCAAGGGCTGTCTAATTGGACTTAAGGCACATTCAATAAGAGGGAAGGCATGTCTGGCAATGTACACATAAGCAAAATCTTATTCCTGAAGAAGGCATAGATCCAAGAGGTAAACCTGCTACTGTCAGTTTCAGAATCCAGTAAACTCTCGTTTTTTTCTTTCTTTTTTTAATTAAAAAAATTTTATTCATTTTACATACCACAGATTCCCTTCTCATCTCCCCTCCTGCTCCCCAATCCTGCCTGCCTACCGCCCCCCACCGCTCATCCCCTCCTCCAAAAGTGTAAATTCTCCCATGGGGGGACAGTAAAGCATATTGCATTCATTTGATGCAGGAACAAGCCCCTCCCCCATGCCTCAAGGGTGAGCAATGTGTCCGACCTTTGGTAATGGGAACCAGAAAGCCTGCTCATGCACCAGGGATAGATTCTGATCACACTGTCAGTGTCCCTTCAAACAGACCCTGCTACACAACTCTCTGCCATATGCAGAAGATCTAGTCTGGTACCATGATGATTCCGTAGCATGGTCTAAAATTTATTAGTTCCTATGAGCTGGTTTCAGTTGTCTCTGTAGATTTCCCCATCATGATCTTGACCCCCTTGCTCATATAATCCCTCTTCCCTCTCTTCAACTGGACTCCCAGAGCTCAGCCTGGTTCTTGGTTCTTCAAGCTGTTTTCTTAATACCTGTCTTTTACACACAGATAAATATAGTTCTCACCCTCATCAAAAAGCATCTTTTTGCAATGTATGGAGACTATCACAAAGTGCCACAACTCACCAAAATGCAGACAGTAATTGACTGTATGGTGCCCATTCCCAAATGATACATCTGCAATGAATCCATTCAACCTAAGGCTTGGAAAAGATTTTTTCACTGAGACGTCTTTAAAGGTTTGGCATAATTATAAGTAGGCATTGTAAAAGCAAATCTCTATCTTGTTCTTGTAAAGGGAGAGTAAAGAATTCATGTAAATCAGTAGCTATAATAGGCCAATCTTTATGTGATAAAGAAGATAAAGGAATTGCAGGCTGTGAAGATCCCATACGATGAATCACTTTATTTTCAGCTCTTAAATCAGTTAATACTCTCCATTTTCCAGATTTCTGTTTCGTTACAAATTTAGGAAAATTCCAAGATTAGTAGTTTCCTCAATATGTTTAGCATCTCATTGTCCTTTATCTCATGTACCTGCAATTTTTCTTTAGTTAGGGGCCAATTCTCCACCCAAACAGGCTTACTAGTTAAACACTTTAAAGGTTGGTATTCTGGCAGTGGACCTACTCCAAATTTGGGTAGACAGTTCCTGCTTTGTCCTGCTGCTGGACAACCTGTATAACCTGTGATTGTATCAATGCCATTTACTTGGCATTTCAACTTTGGCCTCTCATCATTGATAACACTTTGCCTGAAGACCTTCATTCCAATACTTCTACAGCCTCCTGTCCTACAGGTTGGAGTTGCATTACCTTTTAATATGGGAGTAATAATAATTGATCAATTCTATCACTACATGCTTTTTGCATAGTTCTTTTTACATAAACCATAATTTTAATTTTTCCTTTGTAATCTTCATCTGTAGTTTCTGTGTGTACTATAAATCCTTGATCTATTAATCTACCCCTTCCAAAAATTATCTCCCCTGTCCCTGAGGGAAGAGGAACATACACTCCAGTGGCTATTTTACAAGTAATTTATGGAGATAATGTAAGATGTTTCTTCTCAGCCAAAAGTAAACCAGCACTACTAAAAGTAGCATGCATTTAATATCCAATAGTGAGTCTTTGTTCCCCTGATTGGCATTGTTGATGAGTTTTTCAATTGCTGACAGGATATAAGTGGCTCATATTGTTTGGAACCTGGCCAAACTAGGCCATTTATGAGGTTTCCCTGTGGTAAGAGATTAACATGCACATCTCTCACCAATTTACATTTATTAATCCAATGCAATTCACCCAAATCTGTTTCATCTAAGGATGGAAGAGGAGATTCATCCCCAGTGTCTTGAGCCTCCACACCTTCATCTTATTACAATACAACATTTTTCCCTGAATCTAGACTCTCCTCTGACAATTCCTAGCCAAAATATTCTTATTCTTTCTTCCCTTTTCCACTACTGAAGGAGCCTTCTCTGACTCTTCATTCTGCTGCAGCCCCAAAGCCTTGGAGATTAATATAAGTAAAGACCAAATCACTAATAGTTTAGCTTCTCCTTTTTGATGAACTTTCCTCAATTCTCTCAATACTTTGACACCACCATTCTAATTGATCATGAAGAGTTGCCTGAAACAAATAGCAAAGCCACTTAATTGGTGCTAAAAGCTTGCTAAGCTGTTTTTCTTTCACTTATCTCCATTTCCTTTTGACAAGAGTTTCAGCAACTGCACATATTACTGCTTCTTAAATGGGAAAATCTTCACCCATTTCCAAATTCAGAGTCTCATTCACCTGTGAATGTACTTAACCTGCAGTCCTGGACCATCTGGATCCCTCAGTTCTTTGAGCACAGCAGGTTGGGTCACAACTATCAGTAACTGTTTCATGTGAGATGGCCGAGAAAGAGAGAG
>CABHPH010129750.1:4489-18595 GCA_902168325.1 Peromyscus nudipes | reverse complement strand
TGGCTGTCCTGGAACTCACTCTGTAGACTAGGCTGGCCTCAAACTCAGAGATCCACCTGCCTCTGCCTCCTGAGTGCTGGGATTAAAGATGTGCACTACCACGCTTGGCTTCTGCAACTGTCTTTAAGTTGAGAATTGTCTTCTTGCTTTCTTCCTAATTTCCAACTGATTCCACACGCTATTCTCTTTTGTGCTTCTGTATTTTCTTTGTCCCATAGGCTATTGCCCCTTGCTTTTGGCTCAGTTTTGTGCCTTTGCCCTCTTTCTATCTTATGACCATTCTAACTCTGCCTCTAAACTGTCTAGTGCAGGCTTGAAAAGTATAAGATTAACATAACCAGGATGATACAGCCTGGAAATAATATCAGAAGGGAAGAGGGGCTGAGAATAAGCCAATGTTATATCATCACTCCAGCATAAGAAGAATTGCACAACTTCCTGTCTCCTTAAAAACGCTGTGTCCTCATCTTGAAGTACAGTTTTTAGAGGTCAGTCTTTTTCTGTCTCACCAGCCAGTTCCCAAGTAATGACTTCTTATTAACTAAGAAAGCTTGGCCTCTAGCTTAGACTTGTCTCAATTAGCTCTAATAACTTAAATTAACATAATTTTATTAATCTATTTTCTACCACATGGCATTACCTCTCTTCCATCTTGCACCTCCTATCTCCTTTCTTGTCTGGCTGGCAACGCTGCCTTTTTTCTTCCCAGAGTCCTCTCTGTCTCCAGAAGTCCTGCCTAACCTCTTCTTGTTTAGCTATTAACCATTCAGCTCTTTATTAATCCAATCAGAAGGTGCCTTGTCAAAGACACATCTTCACAGTGTAAACAAATATTCCATAACAGTCAGCCTTCTATTCATCCATAGAATCTGGGATACACTTCTATATTACTTCTCCTGTAATGTCTTTTGTAATTTGTGTTTACTTTTTCATGACTGTATAATTAGTTTTTCAAAAGCAAGAATGAATGACTACATTAAGATTCATTTATACAGCACCAATGTATTCATTGATACACAATGCTTTGAGTATATTCTAATTTATTGAAAAGATATGGCTAAGTAGATGGTAAGATTGTATAGATCCTTCTACTTCATCCCTGGGTAGACCCTGAAGCATCGCAGCAGAAACAAACTCTTACAAAGTCTCAAATGAATATACTCCAAGAAAAATAACCTTTTATGTCTTCTAAGAAAGGAGGGAATAAAAAGTAAAAGCAGAAGTAGTAATCCCAGTGACGCTGAAGAGTCAGTCCTGTCTAAATTACCTCAGTGTCTGACTAGCAGGCTTGAGTAGTCTTCTCTTTCAGGGGGTGCCATGTTGGCAGAACATAGGGGAAGTTCAGAAGTATGGTGAACATTTGAGCCACTTGTCTCTGTGGGACATACATTCAGAGGACAAAAGAATTTTTTCACTGTTCTGAAAAATTGACCCAGTAACAAACATCTGACCCATCATCTCATTCATAGCTGCTTTTCCTCCCTCCCTCCCTTCTCCCCACTCCTTTCCTGCCTTTTTCTTTCTTTCTTATTTTTGATTTTTATGTATCTGGTGTTTTTCAACTCATAAAGCAGGCTCTTTTCTTCTAGTTTTATAATATTTTTTAAAAAAATCTCATTTTTATACTTTTTAAAAAAAATAAAGACCCTATATACAAAGTCCTGAGAGTTCAGGATAGACTCTCTGTCTTGCTCATTGTTATGAGTGGCCACTCACTCTCAGATAACCACCCTTCTCAGTTGTCACCAAGCATGAACCAGGGTGCCACAATGGAAGATGTAAACCCCAGTATAACCGGAAATCCTAGTTACAGTTTTCCTATCACCATAAAGCAGTTAAGTCCCAATGTATTTTTAAAGATTTGAGTAGCCTAGAGATAGGATTGTTTCCCAGATAAACTTTAGAGGGTATAAACAAAAAATATAACATGTTTAACAATGATTTTGTTTCTCAAGTATTTTTCACCTGCTAGAAGGCATGTAAGGCATTACCTGATATTCAGTGCATTATATAGAACATATGAGACCAAAACAAAACAAAAATAACGCCCACATGATCTAGGCTGTACCTTCTAGGAAAGGTACAATGAATTTGGCTTCATGTTTCATTAATGCCTCAAGATTTGCTTTTTCTTCTTTTGGTGGTGCTAAGCATCACACCCAGGGTCTCCTGTTGTAACACTGGGTTCTCCCCTAGCCTCTTCTCTATTTTTTCTTTCTGTCATTTTTTTTGTCTGTTGTTTCTTGGTCTGAAGCTTGTTTCTCCATGATCGTAGGATGATTGTCGTCAGGTGAAAAAGGAATAGTCATTTCCCTGATTTTTAATCAGATAAAAGAAGCCTGGACAGGCTTCCTGTCATGTTTCATTGACCACAACTAATTTACATGCTCTTAACCAAACCAATTATTGGCAAGGGGAATGAAGTGATCCTAAGCGAGAGGTTCTGCTTCTCTTGAACCACAAAGCTAACCAGGACTTGAGCAACAGGTTCTGTTGGCAAGGTCCAAAGCTGGGATGTGGGCTGTAGGGAAAGAGTCCTATTGTCTAGGAAGGAAAGTGGTTCTGACACATAAGTCTTCAACAGAGCAAAACCAGATACCCAAACACAAAAGCATACTGTTCTGGGCCATTTAACTTGGAGGCAAACAGAACCACATGTATTATTCATTCTAAAAGATTAATTTTGTAGCTGAGTAGGCTGGCAAATAGGATATGGGAACAAGACAGACCTAGGTTTAGGTGTGACTTTACCTTAGAGAGATTAAATTCTCTTTAATTCTGCTTGCCCCTTTATTAGATGGGGAACAATAGTATATATCTGTGATAGAGTCTAAATTCTCAGATCATAATGATTTCCCAGAATACTGTAGGCCTTTTATGAATATATATTTCTCTGCTTCCTTATTGAGATTATAATAACTCATAATGATAATTCTAAGATATTGATAAAATGCTAATTAAAACAATTTTGTTTGGAAGCAGATGCTTACTGTGCAGTGGATTTTTGTTACTACTGATTAAGATAATAAAATATAAAAAACTCAGTAATAAAGATGCCTAGGATGATTTATCAATAATAATGTTATTAATCCACTTTCTGTCTTGTACTGTAAGTAGATTTGCCTTTCTTGATATTTCATGTAAACAGAATCAAACAATATGTGACCTTTTCACTGGCTTCTTTTATTTAGCATAGTGTTTTCAAGGTTCATTCATGTTGTAACTTGTGTCCGTACTATAGTTCTTTGTATTGATGAATAATACCCTATTGTATGACTATATACCGCAGCTTGCTTGTCTATCAGCTGAACATTGGCTTGTTTCCAACGTTCTGAGTATTAAGTAACCCTGTTGTGAACATTGGTGAGCAAGTTTCTGTGTGGATGTGTGTTTTCCTGTCTCTTGGGTAAATATGAATGGATTTGTTGGGTTATATGTCAACTCCGTGTTTAACATTTTAAGGAACTGCCAAAGTTTTCCAAAGGCATTAAACACTTTACTTCCTCAACAGTAAAGAATGAGAGTTGTGGTTTTTTGCACACACCCACCAACCAACACTTGTTATTTTGTCTTTCTTAAAATTATGGTCATTCTTACGAGTATGAACTGATATTTCACTGTGGTTCAAATTAGCATTCCTGGTGACTAATGACATGAAGAATTTTTTCACGTGCTTGTTACTTGTATATCTTATCCAGTGGCATGTCTATTCATATACTTTGCCGATTTGAAAATTTTGCTATTTATTTTACAGAAATTCAACAATTCTTTATATGGTCTAGATTCAAATCAGTTATTAGGTATGAGATTTGTGAGTATTTTTTCCCATTCTGGGTCTTTTCTTTAATTTTATAGGAAAGTGTTATTACTTTTAGTTTAAAAATGAGAATATAGTTGAGAGTTGTGGGATGTTCCTTTATCCCAGCACTCATAATGCAGAGACAGGCAGGTCTCTGTGAGTTTGAGGCTAGCCTGGTATGTATAGTGAGTTCCAGGATAGACAGAGCTACATAATGAGATCTGTTCAAACAAACAAAACAAAACCGACCAACCAGCCAACCAACCAACCAGACAAACAAACAACAACAAAAAGATAATATTAACTTTAGAGGTTGGAAAGTTTAAGATTAAACCTGACTCTGTAAGTCATATATATTCATCTATAATACATGACCTGAATAGGGTGAGAGAATGTTAGTAAAATTATTATGAAAACCAGATCAGCTCTGTTTGCAATAACAATAAAAAGTATAAGGTCATTGGGGATAAATTGTTAAGAAATGGAGAATAATTCTTGAAGAATTGTACCATGTTCTTGGACAGCATAATGTGCACTTATTGTATTGCTTGAGAATATTCAACTCTTCTATAATAGAAATAAAGGGACTGATGAAACATTAGAACCATTAAGTATGGAGAAGTGCTTAATAAGTAGCACAGGAATGTGTTAAACAAAAGGAACAGATTAGGATGACCAAGAGGTAACTACTATTTCTGGGGCACTAAATAGATCTAAAAATTCATTACATTAAAGATAGAAGATGTGACTAATATTCTGATGTACTAAGTGTATAGTATATGTGTTTATAGAATCTTAATTCAATCATCTCCATCTCTTCTTAACTCCTATTCTTCTCTATGAGGTTTATGATTACAGTGGACTGTATATTTTCTTTTTAGTTAGCATACAAAATAAAGGAGTTAGTTATTAAATTTTTCATACATGCATGTCACTTTACTTAGCTCATATGCACCCCTCATTACTCTATCCTATGTGGGGTCCCATTATGATCTCATGTGTCCTCTACACAGTGAACACAAATTAAGCCTTACATGTTCAATAGGCTAGTTGCATAGTTATTACTGCGGCCAGGTGTTCTTGTCCCCCAATCTCTCCACTAGAGAAGTGTGGTGGTATTGTGTTCCAAAATATTGTGTACCTTAATAAACTTATCTGGGGTCAGAGACAGAACAGCCACAATATTAAACATAGAGGTTAGGCAGTGGTAGCATACGCCTTTAATCCTAGCATTCCAGAGACAGAAATCCCTCCGGATCTCTGTGAGTTCAAGGCCACATTGGAAACGGCCAGGCACGGTGATACACACCTTTAATCCCAGAAAGCACGCCTTCAATCCCAGGGAGTGGTGGTAGAAAGCAGAAAGGTATATAAAGCGTGAGGACCAGAAACTAGAAGCATTTTGGCCTGGAGAAACATTTGGCCTGGTTAAGCATTCAGGCTTCTAGCAGCAGTTCAGCTGAGACCCATTCTGGATGAGGGCTTGGGGCATCCAGTCTGAGGAAACAAGATCAGCTGAGAAGTTGGCCAGGTGAGGTTAGTTGTGGTTTGCTCTGTCTCTCTGACCTTCCAGTGTTCACCCCAATACCTGGCCCGGGTTTGTTTTATTAATAAGAACTTTTAAGATTCATGCTACAGAGAAGGTATGCATTATTGGCAGTAGGTACCTTATGGGATGAGTCTCCTTGCTCAGACCCCAACCTTAGCATTTGCAACTTTGTTATCTGGGGAAGGCTCATATGCTATATAAAGAATGGGGGACAGTTTAGACCCGATCCTAAGAGCCATAATGAAGTTTTTTTCTTTTTCTTTTTTTTTTTTTTTTTTTTTTACTCTTTGGGGGCCTGCCACCCAGCTCCCAAATAAATACACTGAGACTCATTCTTACTTATGAATGCCTGGCCTTAGCTTGTTTTGTTTCTAGCCAGCTTTTAAAACTTAAATTATCCTGTTTCTTTTTAACTACATTTTGCCTCTGGACTTTTTACCTTTCTATATTCTGTGTATCTTTCCATCTTACTCCATAACTTCTGTGTGGTTGGGTGGCTGGCCTCTGGCATTCTCCTCTCCTCCTTTACTTGCTCCTCCCTCTTATTCTTGAGCCTAGATTTCTCCTTCTATTTATTCTCTCTGCCTGCCAGCCCCGCCTATTTCTCTCTCTTGCCTAGCTATTGGCCATTCAGCTCTTTATTAAATCAATCAGGTGTTTTAGACAGGCAAAGTAACACAGCTTACAGAGTTAAACAAATGTGACACAAAAGGATGCAACACATCTTTGCATCATTAAATAAATATTCTACAGCAAAAATGAATGTAACACACCTTAAACAAATATTTTTTTCAGTGTTTATCAGTAAGTTTTATTATAATATACCCATGTTCGTTTGCTGATACACCATCTGCTTTTCACACACAGTTGCAAAAACAAAGACAATAGTAACAATATTTACTATCTGGGCCGTTATAGGAACTTAATAGACCTTTGCTTTTAAAAAGCAGTGTCCCAAAGTTTTTGGAATGTTCTGTGCTGTCCTAAAATGGCTACTATCCAAAGAGAACTCCCCAAACCGCTAGCTAATCAACAAGCAGCCAGCTGTATGTAGTACACAGCCATCATCTAGCGCCTCAAGAAATTACAGCTGAAGATGCATCTGGGTGTGAGCTCCATTACTGCTCCATGTCCCAAACCATAGCTGGACTTTGCAAACATTCTCTGGAATTTTATCACAGCTGTTTAATCCTCTAAAGTAAATGTAACTTTTCTCCCCATCTGAGTATTTTAATAAGGACCTCAACATTACAGGGACCACATACATTACTCAAAACATGGTGTTGTCAGAAACCTGAAGTCCTGATGGAGGCAGATCCCTCTTTTGGATAATATCCGTCAGTTGGAATGGCAGACACAAAGATCCTTCATACCTGATAACCACACTTGGACTGTTGTAGGTTACTACTTCCTTCATGGGGGCGAAGACTACCCTACTTCCAAGTCATCCAAGGCAGGCATCTCCAGAAAATCAGCAGCTGGGCACTGCATGTGCTCAGAGCTCTGCAGGACACCATCTTAAACAAATATTGCACAACACCATAATTTACCCCTCTCCCCATACTTCTCATTGGATGCTTTAAAGGGATTTATTATCCATGTGATTTAAGCATTTTAATTTTATTGTGAGCTTTGTTATTTTATGATCTCTAAGTTAGTGAATATTCAATTGCTGAGAAAGCAAATAGATTTATTGGTGTGTTTTGCTTTTTTTTGCGGTGTTGATAATCAAATGTAGGGCCTTAAGCATGTTATATAAGTATTTCTACCACCAAGTTATACCCCCTTCCTAAATTTACTTTCATTATTATTGCAGTACTGGAGAATAAATTAAGTGCCTTCCACATATAAGGTAAGTTCTCTGCTACTGATCTATATCCCTAGGTCCAATCCAATGTCATTTTCATCAGACCTTCAATTTAGTATTTTTGTATAATTGATAAATTAACTCGTGTGTGTGTGTGTGTGTGTGTGTGTGTGTGTAATCTTCCCTGCCCCTTTATGTTGGGCATTGAACCCAGGCCTTGTGCATGTCAGGCAAGCACTTTTCCTTTGAGCAATATTCTTGACTCTTGTAAATTAATTCTTCTAACATGCTACTATGGATTGAATTGTGTCCACCTAGAACATTCTAGTATCTACTACCTGAATATGATTTTTATCTGGAAATAAGGCATTTTCAGATACTCAAGTTTGATGAGGCATTTTGTATTGGCCCTTACTCAACATGAGTATTTATTTATTTATTTTAGGTACATGAAATACATTTTTTTATTTTTTGTTGTGATCCTAGCCTTTAATGGCTGAGCCATCTCTCCAGCCCTGAATACATTTTTAATAGTGCTTCTAACAAATACCAGGGATATGTGAACTATTGTTACTTTCCCCTCTGTGTCCTCTTTCCCATTCCAGATGTTTACAGTGATCATAAAGATGTTTGCAATAATCATGTGAGGGGGAATTTTTGATTTTTAAAAACAATTTTAAAATTACAATTTCATGATTTCCCCCTTCCTTTTCCTTCGTTCAACCCCTCCCATATACTCCTTTGTCTGTCAATTCACAGCCTCTTTTTCTTTGTTATTATTGCTACACATACACACACATATATATATAAAACTTATTCAGGTCATTTAGCATTACTTGTACGTACATGATTTCAGGGCTGACCAACTGGTATTGGATAATTAATTAGGGGTGTCATCTCTAGGAATGAGTGTTTCTCCCACTCTCAGCCTTCCTGAGTTGCCTGTAGTTCTTCGTTTAGGGGCCCAGCAAGATTCTGAGAGGGGATATTTTGAAAACCCACCAACAACGAACAGAAAGTAAAATTCACTCCTACTATTGCTTCAAAATTGGAACACTAGATTTTTTTTTTAATGCCCTCTTCCACCCTACTCTGCTGGTAAAGAACTACAGTGTCTCATCTCACGATCAGGAAGGATTTCACTATACCTCACATGCCTAACAGCTATGAAACAGAGGAATGGTGAATTTTATCTCATTTTTAAAATATTATATTTGTGTGTGTGTGTGAGAGAGAGAGAAGGGGAGGGATGAGAGCGAGGAGACAGAGAGAGAGAGACAGAGACACAGAGAGAGACAGAGAGACTCACAAATATATGCATCGTGTGTATGGAGGTCAGAGGACAACTTGTGGAAGTTGCTTCTCTCCTACAGTGTGAGCCTGGGATCCAATCGAGGCATTGGATTCAGCAGCAGGCAACTTTACCTGCTAAGTCATCTTGCTGGCCCAAATGTTGGCTTTTTAAACAGTAAGAGGGGCAGGGGAAGCAGGACTCCTTCAATGTTCTGCTAGCCTTAGAGAAACCATTTAGAATACAGATTCACACTGACACACATTCTGTGTTCTGTGTTCTGTATCTGGCCCTAGTCCTATATTCTTGTATTGGTAATGATTCCAACTTTGGCTCTCCCTACACAATCATTGATGTTGGTGGGATTTCCCAACTCATGATGAATTTGTTAAATTTGATAACAAGTATTCTTGCCAGTAATTAATCACATGTCCATCAAGATCACCAGGTAAACCACACTTTTCTACATAAGAATAATCACATCTGAAGCCGTGTGTGGTCCGTAAACCACCCTCCTTCCTCACGGCCTCCATGTGTCTATTGCAGTTTCAGGCCAATCACCATGGACACCAACCATGTCAACATGGTGACCTCAGTGTCTTCCTCTTCAGCCGTCATCTCCTCACGGTAGTGGTTGTGGGGAAAGAATACCCCAATCCTGACCACCTTGACCAGGAGGAGGTGTTGGTCTTTGATGTGGGCTCAGTCTCTGCTAGAGGGAAGCGTGGAATGCCTACTTCAACCAGAAGGCCTCCTGTCAAAGACATCTCTTCCCCACATGGAAAACTCCATGGAACACCCATGACAGTCATCAAGCATCATTGCAAAAACCACGCCATTATAGTTTTATCCTAAAATCTGGGTTTACAGGGCTATGATTGCTTTCTGGAATGGCTCAGTTAGAAAATAAGGATGATTATTGTACATTATCCAGCCCTATCAGACGTTCCCCTGATCCAAACAACTCTGTCAGTAGAATGTGGACAGCATTCCCAGAAAAGGTGGATTGCCGTTTGAGTCTTCTCTTGAAATTCTTTGGTTGTTAGGTGCTTTGGCCCCAATAATTCCTCCTCCCAGGCTGAGCAAGTCACAGTTCCCAGTCAGAACCACTTTGTTTGCAGTGTTACTGGTCTAGGCATTCCACAGCATCAGGTGAGAGCTGGCTGTTGCGATGGGTGATGGTGGCTTCAGTCCCTGTTCTAATCAGGATTTTCTTCAGTATCCACACTGATCCTTGATATGTGCTTGAGGTCATTGCTGTCTGGAATGGAACTGCTGACATTGTAGTCTACATGGACAGCCCCCATAATTATGACTCATTTCACAATCACTACCCCAGCACTGTTGTTCTGAGCTAGAACGTGTAACTCAACCTTCTCAGTGGTGTTCCTAGGTCATTTAAATGCATCGTCCTCTTCTAAACCTTCTGTGATGCTTCACTGCAATCACGATTGGTTTCACTGTTGGGGGAGGGTTTCCTGCACCTGCTCAGCTTCCACTTTCTTGTGTTAAATGGACTCAGAAGTTGGTTATTATACATTATTGCAGAAATACAGTACTCTCGGCAGACTCAAGAACTGACACCCTAGCATTTCAGTGGCCATACAAGTGGCCACACATTTCTTCACTGCCTGCGGCAAGACCCAAGGTGGTGCAGATCTGTGCTTGTGTCCATCCTCATTCTTGCGACATATCGCTAGAGAGTCGGTAGGAGGTTGTGGGTCATACGCACCCTGCAAGACCCATGGTGGTGCAGAGCTGCCATCTTTTATCTGCATTATCTAGAAGAGGCCTCCACGAAAGCAAAGGTGGGGGTGATGGGTGAGGCATAGTATTCTTTAAATTGAAAACGTGGTTTACTGTTTTACTCTCCACCTCTAAACAAGAAAGCAGAACAACTTTTACCTTTAAAGAAGTGAGTGAAAAGTAGGGAGATCATTCTAAAACTTACACATCAAAACTGAGCAAAGGGCATCACTGGTGCCTTTTTAAAAAATAGCAAGCAGAGTAGTAGATTTCCGTATGGAATTATAGTACCTATAATTACCCACCTGCACCCCTCCTCTCCATCATCATGCTGGCCCCATATCCCCTAAGCCCTCAATAATCTCTCATTTTCAACTCACGTGTTCTATTTCTCTTCCTGCCTCTCTCTCTTAAAGTTTTTCCCTGGCCGGGGTGGGGCCCTTTCTAGTTTCCTGGGCTCTACCCAAACTCACCGTACTAGATATGTGCACATAAAAAATATAGATGCAAAGATCCACAAAAGAGAGAGGACATGTGATGTTTGTCTGAGCCTGGCTTATTTCACTTAATATAGTATTTTCCAGTTCCATCAATTTTTCTGAAAATTGCCTAATTTCATTCTCTCTGCTAAATGTAATTTCATTGTGGATTTGTACATTTTCATTATCCGTTCCCCTGTTGATGGGCATCTAGGCTGATTCCATTTCCTTTGTATTGTGAACAGAGCCACAGTGAACATGGATGTGCAGGTATTTCTATAGTACAGTATAGAATCCTTTATTTTACCCAGGAGCTGTAGAGCTGGATCATATGGTAGTCCTATTTCACACTGATTTCCACAGTAGCTGCACCAACTTAGACTCTCAGCAACAGTGGATAAGGGTTTCTCTTTCCCCATACCCTCTCCAGTGTTGTCATATGCTTTCTCTTTTTTAAATTTATTTACTTTTATTTTATGCACATGGGTGTTTTGCCTGCAGGTAAGTCTGTGTGAGGGTGTTAGATCTTGGAGTTACAGACAGTTGTGAGCTGCCATGTAGATGCTGGGATTTGAACTTGGGTCCTTTGGAAAAGCAGTCCATGCCCTTGACTGCTAAGCCATCTTTCCAGGCCCTGTCATTTGTTCTCTTGATGATAGCTACTTTGGTAGGAGTGAAATGAGATATCATAGAATTGAATTTCCTGATTGCTAAGGATGTTTAACACTTAGAAATATCTATTGTTCATTTATAGTTTCCATTTTGCTGTGGGATAATGTCCTTGTACACTGGTTTAATAAAATGCTGATTGGCCAGTAGCCAGGCAGGAAGTATAGGCGGGACCAGCAAAAGAGGAGAATGTTGGGAAGAGAAAGAGCAGAGTCAGGAGTTGCCAGCCACAGTGGAAGCAAGATGACAAGGCAGAACTGAGAAAAAGTACCAAGCCACGTGTCTAAACATAAATAAGAATTATGGGTTAATTTAAGTGTAAGAGCTACTCAGTAATAAGCCTGAGCTAATGGCCAAGCAGTTATAATTAATATAATCCTCTGTGTGTTTATTTGGGACCAAGCAGCTGTGGGACACAGGTGGGAGAGATTTGCCCCTACTGCCGGCCTGCTGGGACACAGAAAAACTTCCTGCTACACCATTTGGAAACTCTACTCAGCTTCTTAATCCATTTTTGATAGATTGTTTTCTTGTAGTCTTTGGAGTTCTTTGAATATTCTGGCTACTAATCCTGTCAGATATGAAACTGGCAAAGGTTTTCCTCCATTTGGTAGGCTGCCTTTTTTTTTTTTTTTTTGGTTTTTCGAGACAGGGTTTCTCTGTGTAGCTTTGCGCCTTTCCTGGAGCTCACTTGGTAGCCCAGGCTGGCCTCGAACTCACAGAGATCCGCCTGCCTCTGCCTCCCGAGTGCTGGGATTAAAGGCATGCACCACCAACGCCCGGCTCGGTAGGCTGCCTTTTCACTTGGTTAAATTTTTTTCCCATAAGAAGTCTTTTAATTTCACAAAGTACCATTTTTTGGGTAATTTCCTTATTTCCTGAGTTACTGGAGTCCTCTGTAGAAAACCCTTTCCTCTGTCTATATCTTGAGAGGTTTTTCTTACTTTTCCTTTAGCAGTTTCTCAGCTTCCAGTCTTAGATTATGGTTTTTGATCCACTTGGAGTTGACTTTCTTCATTTTTTTGAACATAAAAACAGGTTATAATTCAAAAGTCCAGGGTTATTTGAAACTGGAAAGTATTTTCTCTGTAGAAAATAGTAAAAATGATAACATTCCCCAATAAGCCCTTTTAGGCCAAATAATAGCTGAATTATACATATAAATATTGATTAGATTCTGGGATACAGAAGATGGAGTTGACTTTCATGCAAGAGGTATGGATCTAATTTCACTCTTTTCCCTGTGAACTTTGCGTTTCCTCAGCACCATTTGTCAAAGAAGCTGTCTTTTCTACAGTGAACACACTGAGTATTTTAGTCAAAAATCATGTGGTTGTGGCTGTATGGATTGATGACTAGGTTTCCATTCTATCCCATTGATCTACATGTCTGTTTTTGGGCCAGTGTCAGGCTGTATTGATTTCTATGGCTCTATAATGAAGAAACTTGAAACCAGGTGCGTCCTTTATGTTATATATTATATAATGTTACACAATAGCTCTTTACACTTATCCTATACAACTGCAACTTCATGCTCTTTGACCCATCCATGGTAGTCTGAATGAAAATGTTCTCCATAGGCTCACAGGAGTGGCACTTTTTGAAAGGATAGGACATGTGGCCTTGTGGGAGTAGGTGTGGCTTTGTGGGAGTAGGTGTGGCCTTGTGGGAGTAGGTGTGGCCTTGTAGGAAGAAGTGTGTTACTTGGGGGTGGGCTTTGATGTTTCAAATGTTCAAGCCAGGCCCAGTGTCTCTCTCTCTTCCTGCTGCCTGAAAATCCAGATGTAGAACTCTTGCCTCCTTCTCCCGCACCATGTCTGCCTGGATGCTCCCACACTTCCCACCATGTCGATAATAGACTAAACCTCTGAAGCTGTAAGCCAGTCCCAAGTAAATGTTTTCCTTTGTAAGAGTTGACATCTTCACAGCAATAGAAACCCTAACTCCAACACCATCTCTTCCCTTTCCTCTGCACTACGTCCTTGGTAAGCAACATTCATTTGTTGCTATGTATTTTAAGTTTTCTACATCCTACATATAGGTGAGATTGTGTGTTTTTCTTTTTCTGTCTGGTTTATTTCACTTGGCATAGTGTCCGCCTTGTTCATCCATGTGGTTACAAACAGCACGACTTCCTTCTATTTTCAGGAGAATTATTTGTTCTTCTTCTTATTATGAATTATATATTTCACATTTTATACAGTTTATATTACTCTTTGTGTTAGTTAAGAAAAGGGCCAGGCGTTGGTGGCGCACGCCTTTAATCCCAGCACTCAGGAGGCAGAGACAGGTGGATCTCTGTGAGTTCGAGGCCAGTCTGGGCTACCAAGTGAGTTCCAGGAAAGGCGCAAAGCTACACAGAGAAACCCTGTCTTGAAAAAAACCAAAAAAAAAAAAAGAAAAGAAAAGGATACTACACATATATTATACTGTCCTTCAGAACTGTATATCATAAAAAAAAACCCTCAATCTTCCACTAGTTATATTCCCACTAGATAGAACTGACTATTGGTGTGAATATTTCAGTATATATAAATGTTTAAAAAACTATGAGTTCATTTGAATACTAATAATTCCAATCAGGTCAGGGGGTGTTGGTACATGCCTTTAATCCCAGCACTAGGAAAGTACAGGCAGGCAGATCTCTGAGTTTGAGGCCAGCCTAATCTACAAAGTGAGTTCCAAGACAGCCAGGGCTACACAGAGAAACCCTGTCTCAAAAACAAAACAAAACAAAACAAAACAAAACAAAACAAAACAAAACAA
>CABHPH010129749.1:4888-20045 GCA_902168325.1 Peromyscus nudipes | reverse complement strand
AAGAAAGAAAGAAAGAAAGAAAGAAAGAAAGAAAGAAAGAAAGAAAGAAAGAAGGGAAAAATATAAAAAGAGTTTCCCTCCATGTCCAAGGCTGACAGTGCTATGTGGGTTTTGGTCAGCTGGGAGCCTCTGCTCTTCTGAGCCATCTCTGATGAGCATTTTGGCCCCATGATCCTGGAACCCTGCTCAAGGGCCTTAGGAATTAAAAGGTGATCCAACACAGGCATGTCAAGATCCTAGGTGACCCCATTACAGCTGCATTACCTCTAAATCATAGATGACAATCCGAAGGAAGCTGCACTGTGTAGTCCTCTCATTTTTTATTCAATAGGTTTTATATAATCTGTTACTATTGTTCATTTGGTGTTCATGTTTTTCCAGAATTAAGCTATCTCCTTGGTCATTTGAACATAGTCAACATATGTGATGTTTTAAATGAGAGATATCTTCCAAAGACTCCTATATTTGAATACTTGGTCTCCAGTTGGTGGCGCTGTTTGGAAAGTTCATGAAACATTTAGGAAATAATAGTTTTTCTGGAGGAAGCATGTCACTTGGAGTGGGCTATTCCTTTCTCCCCCTTTCTCTCCCTACTTCCTGTTTGCAGCTGAAATGTGCTCTCTGCTTCCTGATTGCCCAGCCAGCCCCATACTCCTGTTACCATGTTTTCCCATCATTATGCACTGTGTCCCTTTGGAACTATTAACTAATATAAACTCTTTCTCTTCCAAGTTGCTTTTGTTTGTGGTATTTATAACAGCAACAGAAAAGTAGCTGATGCATCATTCTTTGAATCTTTCCTTTCTGACACAGTAAGATGTTTCAAGCTGACCTTTGGTGGTTTGTTTTCATTGATTTCTCCTTTAGTATGTGTGCATTCGTGTGTGTGTGTGTCTGTCTGTCTGTCTGTCTGTGTCTGTGTGTGTCTGTGTGTGTCTGTGTGTCTGTGTGCTGTGCAGGTACATGTGGAGGCAGCTTACAAGATTCAGCTCTGCTTCCACCACGTGGAAGATTGTCTAGCTTAGCCGCAGGCTCCTGTATCCACTAAACCATCTTTTGAACCTGCTCTTCAGGCTTTAGACCTTAGAATCAGCCCTTTCCTCAAGGAGTGCTGGCGAAGGGTAAAGGGAAAATGATATTTAAAAGACTGTCTGGTCTGGATGGTCTTGCTTCGGGTGGAATGAAATTATGTTTATACCTTCTCTGTGACTAGAACAAGGAGATAGATGTGGATGTATCCCTGTGCACACCTGGTATGTGTGCCCAAAGTCATGTTGCACACCCGTTCCTCCTGCCATAGACTATTACAACAGAATTTTCTCCAGACTTCCCTTGTGTAGCTTCCCCTCCAGCAGAATGTGGCGGCTCGGAGATGGGAGCAGGGAGATCAGAGGTTCACAAGGACCCTGGGCTCCACAGGGAATTCAGTCCCAATAAATAAATAAAACCTTTCCTCACTGACAAGGAGAAAGCTGGCTATATTTATATTTCCCTCTGTAATATTTACTCTAATTTATTTTATGTAATCAACCCCCTAATGATATAAGCTCCCCTCTTTACCCCAGCCCACATCTCCTAAGCATGCCATCTGCTCCAGCCATAGCAACTGAACTCTTAAAGCAGCCAGGAACTTAGGTCCTGGGCCTACACTTTCTTCGTGACTTATACTTGTATCTACTGATGTAAGTTCTGACCCACTGGTAAAGGCAGAATGCCAGTTTACTAGAACTTCCAAAAGTATCACAACTCCTGCAAATGACAAAATATATATACATAAAAATTATCAAGAGAGGGGAAAAGAAAGACAAAACTAATAAAAATGAAACCTCCTGCACATGCAGCAGATTTATGACACCTGCTTTGTAAGCCCTCTGCCAGGTCACATGAGGTCTATTCCTAACCCTCAGGAAACAGATAGGTATCCATAGAGACCATGGGTCCACAAAACAGAGAACGGCTCTCTGTCCACACAGACATAGGCCTGGGAGGGAATGACAGTGAGTGTTCCCCGAATACTTCAGGGAGCAAATAAAAAACTGCCATTGAGGGCTGTGTTGTGTCCTTTAGATGAGCCTGACAGCCATGGAGAGGGTGTAACTGCACCAGTGAGTACTAGTGACCACGGTTTGTAAATTTTATTCTATGTCTTAAAGTGTTTGTGAAATCATATGTTAAATTATGAGTATAAATAATTACTAATATTGCTTTTAAAGGTTTTGGATATGCATAGTTAATAGGTTTTTTTGTTGTTTTTGTTTTTTTTTTTTCAAATTGTAGCTAAAGAATCTTTTGGCACAAAAGGAACTCTGGCTGCTGGTGACTGATATCACCCTACAAATACAGGATGAAAGGGACCACTACCTTCCCAAAACCCTGCTGATCTATGTAACCCCTTCATGTGTGCTGGGCCCAGAAGTTCTAGAAAGACTCACCATGGCTGTGCCTCATAACATACTCTTCAGGGATGCTCTCCGAGACAAGGGTACGCTGGTTCCTCTTGATTGCTTTAATTAGACTGACTGCTTAGTTCCTGTACTGTTGCCCCGTCCTGCTCAATACTGCTGGACCTTCACAAAGCCCAGTATGAGCCTAGTCTGGCGGGGGTAGAGAGGCCATCTTACCCACCATGGGCTCTCATTGACCAAGACCACTTGACAGGAGCCAGCACCCCAAGCTGTAGTAGACACTGGAAGGCACTATTGGCCGCTCCTTGACTCTGTTGACAGCACCTGTGCTTACATGGAAACCACCTCCAGTCCTGGCCTAAATGTCCCTTTTTAAAATAAAATAAAAGCTAGAGAACATGGTGTATGTCTGGCCCTGTAACAAAGGCCTTTAACTCCAAAACATGGGATGCTGAAGCAGGAGTATCATAAGTTAGAAGCCAGCCGAGGTTACACAGTGAGACCCTTTTTCAAAGTAATAATAATAATAAAGTAGGCTTTAGGTCAGTCCATATCTTTCTTGAGATCAAACACTTAAACTTTTTTTCCCATTTTATTTAGGTATAATGAATATCATAAAATTCACCCTTTTCAATTGTATTTGAATGTAGTATCTGTGTTCTTTTCCACCATTGTTCACTGGGGGCTTTAAGATGTACTTCCATGTGACATTTACATGCTGGCCATGCCAGACATAAGGAACAGACAAGCCCATATCTGTGCCTTTCTTCCTACAAAACTTGCAGTAGCTGGTGAAGGAGACTGCCTGGAATGTGCATGCTTTCCATAATTGCTTGAATAATCTGAAGTATCTCCGTGGCAGGTCAGATTGTTTGTGTTGAGCGGACTGTCCTCCTACCCCAGAAATCCCTCTTGTATGTGCCTTCTGGTGCTAGTTCCTGTGACCTGCCTGGCCCAGTGATACTGGATGAACTGGGCTCCCTCACGCCTGTCAACTCCATTTGTCGTGTGCAAGGTGGGTAACCCTCTGATTAGAAGCAGAATTCCACTGTCTTACATGGTGTATTATCTTAAATATACTGCTCGGTCAGTTTTTATTGGGTGTCTATGTTCCAGACATTAGATGTATAGGAACAAAATAAGAAGAGGGTCTGTAATTGTAGACTAGGAGTCTATATAGGAAGATATAAATCAGGTAAGTGCACAAACAAGACTCAGTGTCTCAAGTGGGGCTGTCACCTTACTGAGTAATATCTAGGAAGGCTCCCTAAAGACTGGATCCTTGAGTCTGTGAGATAGCTCAGCAAATGAAGGTGTTTACCCCCAAATCAGTGACCTGAGTAGAGTCCCCATCATTGACACAGTATAAAAAGAGAGCCAAGTCCCACAAGTTGTTCTCTGTACTATGCATGTGTGCAAGCACAAGCATGCGTGTGTATGCGCATGCGTGTGTATGCGCGTGAGTCTGCAAATGCAAAATAAATGATTTTTTTTTTTTAGGTACCAGAATTCTTAAATCAAGATCTGAAAGATACATTAATGACTGGGATAAGGAGCAGGACTTAAAAGATAGCCAACTAGAGAGAGGTGACAAGCCAGTGGAGAAGGGTGGGTAGGCTGAAAGATGGAGGGAGGTACCAAGAGGAAGCTGAAGGGACAGCTAGCTGTCAAGAGTATAGTCTGTCGTGCACAGAGGTGAACAGCTTCCGTATTGAGGAAGTCACAAACATAACAATGTGCACATAGAGAACACCCTGTAATGTTAACATAGGGAGTGGTTGAAGAAACCAGCTTTGAAGACTAGAGGGGATACGGTCTGGATTCCATCCTGTAGGCAGGGGGCCCAGAGAGGCAATAATGCAGTGACCGAGAAGTAAATAAAAGATGAACAGAGGAGTGGGTTTCATTAGGAGGAGTACTGATGGGTTGGGTAATAAATCAGGTCAAGAGGGAGCAGGCATACAGAGAGAACAGGTGCAGCCACCTGCAAGCTTCCACCTCAGGCACAAGGCACGTGGCAGATCTGCCCAAACAGGCATAGAATATGAAACCTTGAGGGCATAACTGTGCCTTGCTTGAGACTTTGGATATTTTCTTGTTTGTGCTTATTATTGTTATTTAGCATATATTAATTATGCATAATAATGGATTTCATTATGGCGTTTTCATACATATATATAAAGTATTTTGATCATATTCACCACTTACTACCTTCTCTTTACCCCACTTCCGTTCCCTTTGTTCCCCTTGTTTGGGTGGTTGTTTTGTTTGGGGGTGGTTATATTTTTAATGTTTATTTTATTTTTAATTATGTGTATTTGTATGTGTCTAAAGGTTATGTGCACATGAGCACAGATGCCCTCAGCAGCCAGAGGTGTTGGCTCCCATTGGAGCTGGACTTAAAGACAGTTGTGAGCTGCCTAGCATGGGCAGTACACACTCTGAACCATTGAGCCATCTCTCTAGAGCATTCAATTGTATTTTTAATAAGCTTATAAAATAGTTGGCTAGGGTGATTTTGAAGCATGAGGAAGAGATATTTCGGCAACTGGTTGGATATATAAATCCAGAGATGAAAATGGTATCAGTGCTTTCTTTTTTAATTTTATTAAAAATATTTCATAATAATAGTAATGCATATACATTGGAGTTAGGTAAAACTGAACTCAGGGGAAGGTAACAAACTCCTGTTGGCAGAAGTTTCTCTCCCTCCTGCCTGTTCCCAAATACCCAGCAACTGCTTCCCAAATAATTGACTCAGAAGCTTAATATTACCTATAAATGCTCAACCAGTGGCTCAGACTTATTACTAGCTAAATTTTACACTTAATTCTTATCTATGTTTACCACGTGGCTTGGTACCTTTTCTCAAAAGGACATTCTTATCTTGCTTTCTCTGCGTCTGGCTGTCCACTCTGCCCTTCCTCTTCCCAGAATTCTCGTAGTCTGATCTATACTTCCTGCCTGGCTACTGGCCAATCAGCGTTTTATTAAACCAATTCGAGTGACAGATCTTTACAGTGTACATACGAGAGCATCATCTCACAACAATCTCTTACTATATATCTCCTGTACTCTTGTGCTGCTGTGCCACACACACACACATCGCCTTGGCAGAAATGAAATGTTCTAGGCAGGATGTCTGTCTAGGGAGCTAGAGGTTCACACAACCATAGGTAGGCCTTCATGGACAAGCTGCTCCTCCACCAGCACACATAGGATGTCTCAATACATTCTTGGATATCATTTCCATTTTCTGTAAAAGAGAATTTCAGGGACCCAGTTTGTGTTTTATGGTTTTTAGTTTTGTGAAATTCCAGAGATCGAACACAGGGTCTTGCTCATATTAGTCACATACTGTACCACTGAACTACATCTCCAGACCTCATGGACTTTATAAAAACCTTTACATGCTTTATAGTTCACTTATTCAAAGTATTTTAATATGCTCACAAAATTGTATAAGCATCACTATAACCTTGGAGCAATACAAGCAAACCAAACCCTGTTACATGCTGCCTCCCACACCCTTAAGGAATTGTCAGTCTACTTTCTGCTTCTATGAATTTGCTTGTTCTAGACTATTTACTGTTATTGATGATTTAAGACAGGATCTGCTATAGCCCTTGAATTCCTGTCCTTTGGCCTCTATGTCCTGAATGTGGGTGGCAGTTGCAGGCATGCACCTCCATGCCTAGTTTGTTCTGTGTTGTTTGTCAGACATTCTCTTTAGTATGTCTCTGTGAGTGCCTACACAGTTATATGTGTCCCACATGCATGCCTGGAGCCTGTAAAAGTCCAGAAGGTATTGAATGTCCTGGAACTGCAGTTATAGGCAGGTGTGAGCCACCTGATATGGTTGCTGGGGACCAAACCCAGGTCCTTTGCAAGACCAGCAAGTGCTCCTAATCTTTGACCCATCTCTCCAGCCATTAGTTGTTTTTTTTTTAAATAAGATTTTCTACTGTAACCTAAACTATTTTGTGACTCACTGTGTAGCCAAGCTAACCTTAAAACTTAAATCCTCCTAGCTCAGCCCTCTATTTGCAAACCACTTACTCAGCTCTACACTTCCATTTTTATTTTTCATCATCATCATCACATGTGCATGCATGTGTGCATGTGGATGTAGATGTACACTTGTGGAGGTCAACTGTGGGGTTAGTTCTCCTTCCACCTTCATGTGTGTCCCTGTGTTGGAACTCAGGTCCTCAGGCTTGCACAGCATTTAGCACGCTGAGCGGTCTCCTTGGCCTGGCTTCTGTTTCTCAAATGGCTAAGTGTGTTTTATGACCCAGGATATGGTCTTCTGAAGTGAATTTTCCCTCTCACCATAAGAATGCATTTTCTTGCTGTTGGGTGAAAATCTCAAATAATCAGTCTCAGTCAACAGGAGTGTTAGTTTGGGATTTACTTGTGAATTTATTGCTCATACAAGTTCCATCTCTGTTTCATGTATTTTTTATTTTATTTTGTTTTGTTTTGGTCTTACTAACATTGCCCTGCCTGATCTGAAACTTTATAGACCATTCCTGTGGGAATGTTATTAGCCAAGCATAGTGGTTTGTGCTCATGGTATGCACTTGAGAGGCAGCCTGGTCCACATTAGCTAGTCGAGGCTATATGGCGAGACTTGGTACCAGAAAGCAAGCTGTGAGCACACTCAGTTACACCACTACTATTCTTTACCTTGTTTGTGAGTGAAAGTATTAAATACATGATTGTTATTGTCATTTTAAAAAACCTACTTGTCAATTTAATTTCCTTGATGATATGTTTCCTGTAGACCTTATTTCTGACATTTTCTTCCCATCTCAACATTCTCTAGTAGCATTCACTGCTAGAGGATTTCCTCTGTTTCCTGGCCAGCTCTGAAGGTGTCCTGCAGGCCTGGGGTGGACAAGCCCAGTGTGTAAACAGATTATCATAGAGCAGGGTACTGCCAGATCTCCTGATAAGAGAAAGCAAAGTAGCAAAGATTGGCTCTACCATGAGGAGTGCCCTCAGTAAAGCGATGGTAGAGAGTAGACTGACCTTCCCAGCTGTCCATGTCCACACAAAGGCTGGTAACTGACTTTGGGGGCAAATTCATATAAAGCTGGGTTTACACTGCTCGGTGACAGTAGTGCCCCTTCTCGGGTTCTGCCTTGTGTAGCTCTGCTGCCTCCAGGCCCAGAGGTTCTCAAATATGACTTGTTCTTGGTGTGGTTCCTTCTTCACATTTACCCTTTGAAAGCCTCTGTTTTAAAAGATGGTCTAATAGCTAATATGTACCTTTCCCAAGCCTATCTGAGAGATTTCTATGTATCAGACAGAGTAAATGGAGGCTTTTAGCAATGAGTGCAAGAGATGAGATGGACTTTTCTTTCAACACTCATGTAAAATAATGTTGTGGATAACCAACTGTTCAGTGGTGTACTTCCCAGCCATCCCTCAAATCTGGCTTAAAATTATATGAGATGGTTTCCAATGGTTTGTAAAATGCAAATAAAACATATTTCTTCAGCTCGTGCCATATTCTCTAGTTGAAAGGAAATTACTTAATCTCACATAAAGGTCAGAGCTGTGAACACCCCCAGATACCCTGACTAAAACAGAGTTTTGATTAGTAGCAGCCTACTTTGTATTGATTCATTTATAGGAAGGAGGTTGGGAATATACCTGAGTGTTTGCCCTAGGTTCAATCCTCAGTACCGAGAGGGAAAATACTATAGAATAAAACTTGGACTGCAAGATGGCCAGCGTGCAGAGCATCTGCTGCTGTTTGGGATGTTGCGTAGTGTCTCCCTCTGGACTTCCTGCTGTGTCTCTGTAGCTAGGGAGCTGTTGGCAGCTGTAGCTACTAGGAGAGAAGAATTCATTTTTAAGGGTGTAGCCCCTGGTGAATTAGCCAACCTTTAGTGAAAAGTCACATGTTTAAGAGTGCATGGCAGCACAAACTGGATGATGCAGGGGATAGCATGAAGTTGATTGGGTAGGGAAGGAAAGGTGGGTCTTTGAGGAGTGAGAAGTGAATATGATAAAAATACATGGTTTCAAATAACCAACAGAAATGAAAAAACGCTATTCTTCATCCTTTTGACACACTTTCGATTATATTTACAAAGACAGTGTCATTAGTTGAAGCAGTCTCTTCAAAATGGACCTATTCGCCAGACGGTGGTGGCGCACGCCTTTAATCCCAGCACTTGGGAAGCAGAGGCAGGCGGATCTCTGTGATTTCAAGGCCAGCCTGGACTATAAAGTGAGTTTCAGGACAGGCTCCAAAGCTACACAGAGAAACCCTGCCCCCCCACCCCAAAAAAAATCGACCTCTTCTTGTTTTTTAAAAGTCACTTAAGTTTGCATAAAATATTAAAACATATTTTAATAAACCAAGTCGTCTAGTTCTCATATAATTCTGTTTCACTGTCTATAGATACTGTTTCCTGATGCTTGTTCTAATGGAGAATGACATTTTGTTTAAAAAATGTGAATGGGGGCAGGGGATATACCTCTGAAGTGAAATGCTTGCCACATGCTAGGTTTTATCACTAGTACACAAACAAAAATTGTGAGATAAAGATGTGGAAGAAGAGAGGAAAAGGGGCAGGAGGGGTGAAATCCTTCTTGGTTTTGGAAACGCAGTCACCTCTTTCTTTTAATATCAAATTGTTTCTGATTAGACAAGGGTGGTCTGAAGTACACCAGTACATCAGGAGAGTGCTCTTCATCTCCACTGTGCACTGCCAGCCTCATGACCACATTGCGTGCTTTGCCTTGACCTTGCGCTGCACTCTTCAGGGGCCTGTTCCAGTTGTCAGCCTAGATTTTATCTTCTGGTGTTTGTACTCAGTGATCATCTCTTTCACCTCCCTGCTTCTCCAACTGGACTGATCACGTGAAAGTAGAGACAGTGCCATTTTGTTTCTTAGACCTTTTATATCCCATACTATGGTAGTTTGAATGAAAATGGCCCCATAGACTCACAGGGAGTGGCCCTATTAGAAGGTGTGGTCTTGGTGGAATAGGTGTGCCTTTGTTGGAGGAAGTGTGTCACTGGGGGAGGGATTCAAAGTCTCAGATGCTCAAGCCAGGCCCAATGGCACACAGTCTCTTCCTGCTGCCTGCGGATCCAGATGTAGCTCCTTCTCCAGCACCATGTCTGCCTGCATGCCACCATGCTTCCTGCCTTGACAATAATGGACTAAACCTTTGAATCCATAAACAAGCTTCAATTAAATGTTTTTCCTTTATAAGAGTTGCCATGGTCTCTTCAGAGCAGTAAAACCCTAACTAAGACAGAAGTTGGTGCCAGGGACTGGGGTATTGTTGTGATAGGCCTGACCGTGCTTTTGTTTGGATGAATGTGGATTTTGTGACTTTGGATTAGAAAAGCAATTGCATGCTTAAGTGGGTCTCAGTGGACCATCCTAGTAGAAGCATGGAGGACAGTGGTGCTGAGGGTGATTTGAACTGTGGGGGTCTGGATCAAGAGGTTTTTGAGGAGAAGAATGTTAGTATGTGGCCTAGAGACTGGTCTTGTGATATTTTGGTGAAGAATGTGGCTGCTTTTTGCCCTTGTCTGAAATGTCTACTGAGGCTAAATTGAAGAGTTTTGGATTAATGGCATTGGTAGAGGAGATTTCAAAACAGCCTGGCTCTGTCGTGTGGTTATTAGTATTAACTCTAATGAAGATTTATAATGAAAAGGAACAAGCTGAGCAAAGAAAAATATAAAATGTACATTTCAAGGAGTAAAGGGAGACAAGGAAGTGGAAAGGAGCTAAATCTTGTGTTCAAGGAGATAAATGAATTAAAGAAAAGCCTGATGTGGTGACCTCATGGCAAGACCCCACCCAGCTAAGCTTCCAATCTGTGAAAAGAATTAAAGAAAAGTTTACAGCCAGGTGTTGGTGGTACACACCTTTAATCCTAGAATCCTAGAGAGCCTGGTGGATCTCTGAGTTTGAGGCCAGCCTGGTCTAGAGATTGAGTTTCAAGACAGCCAAGCTTAGACAGTGAAGGAAACCATCAAAAACAGAAAACTGGTGAAGATGTAATTGAATGAGGGGGACCATGTTCCAGCCCCAATAAACAGCAGAACTTGGCAGCTTTAGCCATATGGCTCTTGCTTTAGTATTAAGGGTAGAAGAAAGGGTCTATGGAAAAGCCGCTGGTGCCAGGGTTTTGGCAGGGGTGTCCCTGAATGGAGGCCTAGAGAGGCCATTGTGTGAAGCTGTGAGAGTGAAGCCTGGATTGCCTTGGAGACACCAAAATGTTGGAGATACCAGAGTCATGGGATACCTGCTGAGGAGAACTGCTAACAGGGAGTGGAACCAGCCCAAGAGGGAAAAGTCTGTTGCAGTCAACAAAACTGAAAGGAGTTGGAGATCTGAAGAGCGCTTTGACATCAGGCATGGAGATGCAGAGCTTGGAGTTTACCCAGCTGGTTTTCAGTCTTGCTTTGGTCCAGCATTTCCTCTTTATGCTCCCTTTTGAAATGGTAATAGATATCCTGTGCCATTATTGGTTGGAAGTATATGATCTGTTTTTTGCTTTTGATTTGACAGGGGATCACAGTTAAGAAATTACATGAATCTCAGAAGAGACTTTGAACTTTGGATTTTTGAACATTGTTGAGACTGTGATAGACTATGGGGACTTTTGAAGTTGGAGTAAATGCTTTTGGAAATTATTCCTGCCTCTTAGTTTCCTTCCCAAGGGCCCAGAAGAGACACTACTAATGGCAGGAATAATCTGCGGGAAAATAGTCTAAGTACACCAGGTTCTTTCATCCATCCGTTTTATTCCTCTGAGATTAAATTCTGTCTACACAGCTTCAGTTCTGTTCTTATCCTTAACTCCTCTCTGTCCCTTCTCCTCCTGTCCTCTCATAACTCTTCTGTCCCGTCCTCATCTTCATCCTGGTTCTTCTCCATCTTGCTTCCTTCTCCTTCCTCCTCCCGAACCAGTCTGAGTCCTACCAGCAGCCTGACTCTTACCAATCAAAAGCAAAGCTTCCAGGGTCCATACCAGAGCCATGATAGCCAGCCAGCTTCATTTGCAACCCAAAAGGGGAGTGAATAGAGGAGGTGGGGTCAGATTAGGCCTGGAATAATTCAGAAAGGGAATTTATGTGCTCAAAATATATTCTTATAAGTGGTTAGGTGAAACGTTACAAGTCTATCATAAATGTGCTCAAACTACAACCTTACAGGTGGTTAGGTAAAAGAGTCTATAAAAACTGCCTCTATTTTCCTATGCCACCATATACTGGCAGCACAGGGTAACTCTGCATGGAGCTAGGAAACCTGCCTCATAGCCACACTGTATCTGGTATGCAAAAAGCCCTTTTGTTCTGAGTAAATTGCTCTGGAATGTCATTTGGGCTGTGAGAGAAAGGAGAGTCTGAGCTTCATTAGCACAAGAAACAAAGCTGTGCACCTTGTCTCCAAGGTAGTGTCTCCGGAATGGTGTTTCCCTTAATTCAGGAGACTTTGCCATTTTGATCTAGGATGCCTGGCAAAATACACTGTTAAAATTTCTTGGGGAAGTTGTGAGCGCACATGAAATTCAAAGCAGAAGACAGCTGATATATTAATAAAGCTTTTTACACTAAATACTCCTTGAGATTTGGGTTCCTCCAGAAGAATGCCTTGATTTTTCCAGGTATAGCTTTATCATATTCAGCTGAATTCTTACTACATTCCTGCAGCTCATAACAAATTGCATTTTGCATTATGATATAGCTGTAAGCCTATGGGGGCCCAGGAGTGGAATATGAGGTTTAATTGAAAATGGCCCCATAACATCACAGAGAGTGGCACTCTTAGGAGGTGTGACCTTGCTGGAGTAGGTGTGGCTTTGTTGGAGGATGTGTGTCACTGGAGTCAGGCTTTGAGGTCTCAGATGCTCAAACCAGTCCAGTGTCTCAGTCTCTTCTTGCTGCCTGTAGATCCAGATGTAGAACTCTCGGCTCCGTCATTAGCACTATGTCTGCCCGCGTGTTACCATGCTCCCTGCCATGATGAAAATGGACTAAACCTCTGAAATTGTAGGCAAGGCCCAACTAAATGTTTTCCTTTATAAGAGTTGCCTTGGACATGATGTTTCTTCATAGCAATAGAAACCCTAAATAAGACACATTCTATCGCACTCATGTTTATTGATTGACCAGATTATAAATGTTTTCCTAGAAAATTTATGGGGGGTGTGTGTGTGTGTGTGTGTGTGTGTGTGTGTGTGGTATATACTCCATTGCTTATGCATGGAGGCTACAGGAAGACATCAGGTGTCCTGCTCTGTCATTACCCACCTTACTCCCTTGAAACAGTATCTTACAGAACCTGCAGCCAATAAGCTCAGGTAATTCTCCTGTGTCTGTCCCACCAGCTGTGGAGTTACAGGTCCATGTACAGCCATGCTTGGCTTTTTCTTTTCCTTTCTTTTTTTCCTGGGTGCTGGAGACTTGATCTTAGTTCCTCGTGTTTGCACAGTAAGCACTCTCACCCACTGAGCCATCTCTCCGGCCCCGTGACTGCATGTATTCTTAGCCATAATAATCAAGTAAACCAGAAAAATCATATAAGAGAAAGAATTATCTGCTGGAGTATCGGATGCAGATAAGCACTGGAGGGCTCCTGTTGCAAATCACCCTGTGGAACGATGGAAGGATCTTTCTACTAGCACGTGGAGGAGACCGATCTAGTGTTGGTGTGGCCCTGGGGTTCTGTTTATGTCTTTCCTCAGGACAATGAGGTTCCTCTATGGATTCCTGAGCACTGAACGTGCCCTGTGGCTGCTGCTGAAGCACAACATGACAGAGACCTAGTGGGTCTTCATGAAAAACATCTACCCTTCTGATGCCAGTGGAGATTGAGAGCCCAATATTGCCAGCTTTGGCATTAATGTAAGCCTAGGAACTGTAGCCATGAGATTGGATTCTCCAGAAGAGCTGCCAGCTAAAGTCGTGCTGGGATCAAGAAAAACGGGCCTTGGCGGTTCATGTTACTGGAGTTGTATCCATGCCAGTGGATGTCCACACAATCCAGAAGAGAATTTGACATTGCTGCTGCCGCTGTTGCTGTTATAGCAATGGCGACCACCGCTGCTACTGTTTCTGGAATTACCATTTCATAATTGCTTACTACAGCTAGCACAGTGGAGACCCTGGCAACAAAAGTAGCTACCACAGTTAGTTAATCTTTCATTCTATGGGGCATGATTAATTTAATTCAGTAGTTATATACATCTCAATTGGCTTTGAAAATTATGTTTATAAACTCAAGTTCCAGTTGCTTTTGGGATACTATCTTACAAGGACACCAACGTACAGTATGGCTCGTTAAGGAAGGGAATGGCTCACTTGCCTTTAGCCTACTGGCTATGGGTGAGATAGGACCTCTGTTGGTCTTTTCTGTATCAAACACACAGATTGCAAGCCCAGTGCCACTTTGAGACCTTTGGCAGCAGTTAACTCTGCAGCTCACACGCGATTGAGCCTGTATGATAATGAGTATTCAGAGACGGGTAATGCCTGGGGGGCACTCACCAACCTAAGACAGAGCACCTGTGTGGCCTGGACAGGCGTCTCCATGATGGGTAAGGTGACCTGCTGACGTCCCACACAACCCAAGTCAGAAGCTCATTTTTTAATAAAAGGGGGACCTGTAGGGCCCTGGACCCCATTTTGGGTAACAGCTGCCTTGCTTGCAGACCTTGACCTTGATATCCTCCCTATACTAATTCCCTGCCAGGTTCCACCCTCCTGAATGCTTAAGGGAAGTTCCTTGTCTGTGTATCCTACATAATGGGCGTTAACAGCTTAGATGCAAGATTGTAAAACATCGGTAGCAAACTTCTGCCCTCCGGGGTCCTCCCATTGTGCTGTAAGCCTGTATTTAAGACCTCCTCCCCCCTTAAATAAATGACATTCAGCATTTAAAATTAAAATATATATATATATGTTATAGATATAATTGAATGAATACTGTGAATGTAATCTATGAATACCACAAATGTGATTAATATCATGAGTGTAATTAATGAATATCATGAATGTAATTTAAAAAAATAAATAAATAAAGTAAAAGAAAGAAAGAAAGAAAGAATGAATGAATGAATGAATTAACAAACTAGTAAGTAAGTTAGAGCTAAGACAGGCAATCCCAGAGGCAAGGAAATGGGTCAGTGGTGAATCCTGCCTTTCCTCTCACTAGGTACTGTGGTTGATGTAGATGAGAGCACTGCTTTCTCGTGGCCTGTGTGTGACCGGTGTGGCAATGGGAGATTGGAACAGAAGCCAGAAGATGGGTAAGGCTGCCTGAAACCCCTGGGGCCCAAAAAAGACTGCAGTATCCCAGCCCAGGGTCCTGTGACCATCTGTCCTGTATGTGGGTTCCCTAAGCACAGAAGGGAATCCACTCTGCTGAGCTGCAGGATAGAGGCTGTGGTGCTTCTTTGTGGCTTTTCCTAATGGAGAATCCTGTTTTTGCAGCTCTTCCTGTCCTTAAAAGTGTAGAACTGAGCTTTGTACTTAGCTCCTTCATTATTAGGAGAAGAAAGAATAAGTACAAATGTGAACAGGTAGGACACGCTGCATGGCATGTCTAGGACTCCTGCACTTTCCCAGGGGACAGTGAGCAGCTGCATGGCATGTCTAGGACCCCTGCAGACTTTCCCAGGAGACAGTGAGCAGCTGCATGGCATGTCTAGGACTCCTGTACTTTCCCAGGGGACAGTGAGCAGCTGCATGGCATGTCTAGGACTCC
>CABHPH010129746.1:0-17372 GCA_902168325.1 Peromyscus nudipes | reverse complement strand
AAAAAAAAAAAAAAAAAAAAAAAAAAAAAAAATTGACAGTGTGTTGGGGTCGGAACTTAGGTTGGATAGTGACAGGAGGCCCTTTTGAACTGACTTAACCAGAGATATAACTGTATGCCGTATTTGCTGTGCTTTGGTGTGGCTTGGTTTAAAATTTTTTTTTTTAAGCCACATATGGTGGCTTGCAGGTATAATGCTAGCACCAGGGAGACTGAGGCAGGAGAATCAAAAGTTTGAGACAACCTGGTTTACAGAGTGAGACGGTCTCAATTTTTTTTTCATTATTGGATCATGTGTTTTTATTTAGAAAATGGGCAAGTATCTTAGTAGTTAGCTTTAACCAGAATTTTTGTGTTTCATTAGTGTCCATGTTTTGCACAGGACTGAGGATGGAAAATGAGTGGAAATTTGATTAACTGACTAGTGATTTGGAGATTTATCCCAGCAGGCCTTGAGTTCACGGTCCTGCCTTTGCCCGCCTCCCTCGTGTAGGTTACAAGCACCACACCTGACCCACCCCTCCCTGTTTTTTCTTATTTCTTTAGGCTAATGGGATCACACGAGGAGCCTAATCTTGATTTCACTGTGTTAACCATCTGGCAGTTACAGGCCTTACTAACTCTTAGTTTGAGCAAGTACTGTTTATTTCTGTGATGATGCCTGGTGCTGCATTAGGATACTCATTGTATGTCTACAGCATGAAGGTTAGTGTTAACTGCTAGCTGTCATCTAGTATCTCTCTGTCGTAGCAGATCTGGCAGACAGTGATATCTCTCTCTCTCTCTCTCTCTCTCTTTCTTTCTTTCTTTTTTGTTAGTATCCTGTCAACCCCTTTAAAGATATTTTGCCATGCTACAGATTGGGCTTAAAATAAAATCATTTAAAAAAAGAATTTAAGCTCTACCTTATTTACATATATATATTTAAATAGGTAAAAGTAGCTGGTGGAAAGTTGCAGATAACTGAGCATTAAGAATTACAACTTTTTTTTTTTTTTTTTGGTTTTTTTGAGACAGGGTTTCTCTGTGTAGCTTTGCGCCTTTCCTGGAACTCACTTGGTAGCCCAGGCTGGCCTCCAACTCACAGAGATCTGCCTGCCTCTGCCTCCCGAGTGCTGGGATTAAAGGCGTGC
This sequence comes from Peromyscus nudipes, assembly GCA_902168325.1. Lineage (NCBI taxonomy): Eukaryota > Metazoa > Chordata > Mammalia > Rodentia > Cricetidae > Peromyscus > Peromyscus nudipes. The sequence goes on along the minus strand of CABHPH010129746.1, from coordinate 16,240 downwards.
GCCACCACTGCACGGCTAAGAATTACAACTTTTTAAAGAATAAAATAAAGATCCAAAGGCAACAGGAAGTATAGTTGATATCCTGGGTAACTATTATACTAGACTTGACATGTAAATTTTTTTGTGATTCAAGTATGGTGTGTCTGTCTATCTTATCTTCTATGTATCTATCCATCCATCCATGTCTGCCTATCTGTCTGTCTGTCTATCTAAGTTGTAATTTAGAAAAATATGATTTTTTTTAAAAATAGGGAACCTCCCTAGAATTATTCTTAGTTGTGATGTTATTGAGGAAGTAACATTTTCTTGTTTCATATCTAAAGGAAACTTAAGCAATACTTTGACATAGTTTTGCTATTTAATGTAAATGCTCAAAGGTAGAAACAGTTGGAGGTCATCTCCTAGATGATTACCAAACAGTAAAATAGAGTAGTTCTCTTGTAAGTAGATCCCACTTTTGGGAAACATACTTTGATGCCCTGTCTCCCGCAGCTTCTGCCTCCCTTCTGTTTCCTGCTTTGTAACTTCCCCAAGGCATCACCTGTCCCTGCTGGAGCCACCACCTCACCTCTGTCCTGTCTTCACTCTTGTCTAACTTGCTTCCATCCCCACCATCTCCTAGTGCCTCAGTTAGGGTTTCTATGCTCTAAAGAGACACCATGACCACAACAACTCTTAGGAGGAAAACATTTAATTGAGGTGGCTCACTCTCAGTTCAGAGGTTCAGTCCATTTTCATCATGGTGGAAAGCAAGGAAGCATGCAGGCAGACATGGAGCTGGAGCTGAGAGGCCTTACATCTGGATCCAAAGGCAACAGGAAGTAAACTGTCTCAACAGGCATGATATGAGCATATATGAGACCTCCAAACCTGTCTCCACTGTGACGCAGTTCCTCCAACAAGGCCACACCTTCTAATAGTGCCACTCCCTTTGGGGCCATTTTCTTTCAAACCACCACACATAGTAACTTCTTTTATCAGTTTACTAGTGATCACACTTCTGACGTGCCCATGGGCTGCTTTTCTGTTATTGTGTCTCATGGCCTTTTAGTGGCATTGGAAGAATAACCTGTTCTGTCCTTCTTGAAACATCATGCTTCCATTTTGACTTTTCTGATAATTGTGGTTTTTCTAATTCTCCAGTTATGTCTTGGTCATCTCCCTTCTACCTTCTATAGAGTTCCTCAGGAATTCCTCTGTGAGGTTAACCTTGATTGTCAACTTGGTGTATATATATCTGTGATGAGGACTTTTTAGATTAGGTTTACTTGAGCTGTGGGAAGACCCACCCAAAATGTGGGTATCATTTCATGGTCTGGAGTCTAGGACTGAATGAAAACGAAAAGTGGTGGGCGAGGTGGCTCAGCAGGTAGAGGTGCCTGCTCCCAAGCCTGACGACCTGAGACCGATCTGTGGGACCCACACGACAGAAAGAGAGCACCAACTCTGGGAAGTTATCCTCCAGAGGTTGCTGTGCCGTGTTTTAAAGTACAAGAAGAGGAGCTGACGGCAGCAGTCTTCCCTCTCTGCTCCCTGACTAGTCACAGAGTGACAGCTGCTTCATGTCCCTGCTGCCATGCGTCCCCACCACGATGGACCGTAACCTCTAAGTGTGAGCCAGTCAGCCCTTCCTTCTTTAAGTCGTTGTCAGGGTTGTGGTCACAGCATGGAGAGAAGTAACTAATATGGTTCCTTCTAGATTAGCAATCTTTGCCTTGCGCAGTCTTCCCCTAGTGATGCTTCTTGTTATGTTGCTTTTATACTCTTTGTCACCATATAGCTGGCCCAGTGTCCCTCTCAGCTCTTGTGTATCTAATTACTTCTTTGTATTCCCATCTGATGCTTATAATACCTCAAACTTACTAGAACTGAAAAAGGAGTGTGAATTTCCATCCTCATACTTCTCTAAACGGGTTTCCTCCTCTGTCTTCCAAAGGCATCGCCAGCTATCCTTTGCCCAGGCCAATGTCAGCGACTCTTCTGCCTAACCATGCCGTTTGGAAGATGCCATACTGTGTGACTTTGATTCTTTAGTTAACATCTCTTCTACATATGTGCATCCTGAGACCATGGCTGTCTAAGCCTTTTGTAGTCTTCTAATCTTGACAATCGACTTCACAGTGCAAACCGCCATCCTTGACTTTGTCGGCCGCTGTAGCCGCCTTAGTACTTGGGCTTACTTTTCTTCCCTAAGACCTGTTCTTCATGTGCTGCCATCTCCGCCTTGGGCTGGTCTTAGAAGAATGCACACTACCCCTTGTGATCTGCTTCAGACGCTAGGGGCCTCACTGCTTGCTGTTAGAATACTGTGCAGGCGCCTCCCTGAGGCCGAATAAGGAGGTGCTGCCCTCTCTGCCCAGGCTGCACTTCAGTGTTTCGATGCCGCGGCTCCTCCCGCTCAGTCTTCCCTGTTTATCCTGTCCTTGAGTTGTTTGACCTGAGGTATTTTATGGCAGCTTTTTTTTTTTTTTTCCATTTATGGCTCAATTTCAAGATGAACCAGTTTTTCTTTGGTGACATACTTGTTTTCCTTTCCTCCTTCTTCCCCACCCCTTCTTTTCTCATTCCTGTTTTTCTTTTTAGATAGGGTTTTGTGATGTAGCTGAGGCTGGCTTTGAACTCTCAGTCTTCTTGCTTCAGCTAAGATTGTAAGCACAAGCCACCATATCCAATTAATTTCTTTAAAATTTTTACTATGTGAAATTGTCTTGTTTATGTTTCTTTTCTCTTTGTTTTTTGGGTTTTTTTGTTTGTTGTTGTTTTTGAGACAGAGTCTCTCTGTGTAATTCTAGCTGTCCTGGAGCTCGTTTTGTAGACCAGGCTGGCCTCAAACTCAGAGATCTTCCTGCTTATGCCCCCTGAGTGCTGGGATTAAAGGCGTGTGCCACCATGTCCAGCTATGTGTTTATTTTCTTTGCCACTAAAATGTAAGTTCTTTGAGAGGAGAGAGATGGCTGAAATGCTGTGAGTGTCTCATGGCCTCAAGGAGCTGTCAGCACATAGTTATCGGAGAGTGAGCAGCCCCTAGAAAGCTGCTTTCCTGCTCGGGAAAACTGTTCTCAGAATTTAGTGTGCTAATGGATCCTTTCCTGAGTATTTCAGTGAGCAAAATTCTCTCTTCTAAGGTGCTTTATTGTATTTTTTATTATAGCAATGAGAATAACATTTAACTAGTAAAGTGATATTTATTTTTACTAGAACAAATTTGCTTTCTTACAACTTTCAATTGTTCATCAGTCCTTTCATTCAGAACATCTAGAACAAATGTAATTGCTCTTTCTTGATATTACTAAAACTGAGGCCAAGGTTCAGTAATTTAAGTCCTATCTGAACACGCTTGTATGTATTACTTTTCTGTTGCTGTGATAAAACGGCTTGACCAAGACAACTTAAAGAAGAGTTACAGTTCAGAGGGAGAAGAGTCCATGACTGTGGGGAACGTTAGCTGCAGATGCCAGGCATGAGGGTGGAACAGCAAGCTGAGAGCTCACGTCTTGAACCTCCAGCACAAAGCAGAGCACAGACAGTAGGGTCAGAGCCCACTTCCAGTGGTATATTTCCTAGAGCAAGACCGCACCTCCTACATCTCCCCAACCACCACCACCAGCTGTGGCCAGGTGTTCAGATGCGTGAGCCTGTGGGGGACATTCTCAGTGAAACCATCACACCGTGTTTTCTACTTTGACGTTTCTCCAAATCCTAGGGTCTCTGGTCGTAGTCTTTGGGGCCTCCTCGTATCGTTAGCCTTTATGAAAGAGAATGCTGTTCAGGGCTCTTCATCATGCATCTCCATGCTGCATCATCTTGGCTTGGTACAGAGGGCTGTTGCTTTATAGTCCTGAATGATGCTGCTTCTAAGGAAACCAGCATTGTGTCTCCCTTTGATAATTTTCACTTAGGCCATATTGAGCCTGCAGTGAAAAAAAATCTCTTTTTTTTCTTTTAACTTTCACATAAAATATTTTCAGTGATTCCCTATTCTTGGTTTGAGGAAATTTGATCTTGTTTTATTTTTAGTCAGTCTGTTAAAATTCATTTTGGGAGTTCCTAAGCTACAATTTCTTATTTAACTTATTTCCCTAGCTCCATGCATAACAATCACTACTAGGCTGCGGTTACTGGTGGTGATATGAAGCAGTTGCTAGACAGGTGTAATTAAGTCATAATTCCACTCATTAATCAACCAGTAACAGTCTGGGGCAAAGGCTGTCCCGAGTAGATCTTTACAGCAGAGACAGCATGGTTGCACTGCACACTTCAAAAGCTGAGGCCCTGCTCTGTCTTCAACTCCACTGTCTATAGGTCAGGGGAGGGGGGTAGGGATGGGACTCGAGAAAGCAGTTTTAGGACGAAGTTGAAAGGAAACCGATTCTTCTCCGCTGATTTTTACTTTGTTGTTGTTTTTTTTTAAGGAAAAACTCATTTATATTATTTATTTATTTGAGACTGCGTCTGTCTGTATAGGTCAGCTGGCCTTGCACTGTTGATCTCCTGTCTCAGCCTCCTCAGTGCTGGGACTATAGTTGTGTGCTCAGTGCCTGGATTTAACTATTCCTGATCTGGTGACAAATTTGTGATAGAGCATAAAGAATGTTAACTAAAGGTTATTTTTAGGACTACTAATTTATTATCATATCATAACAACAATAGTGTACTTAAATAGTATCAACACTGCCTAGATTTCTTATATAGCATCTCCTTTTACCAGCAGGTAGTCTCTTAAAACTAAAAATTGTTTTATTCCAGCATATTGTAATTTATAAATTATATTTCTCAATTTGATAAAAATTTTAGAGTTGTGAAATTTCAGTAAGCTAATCAGTTAGAATTTTGTTGTTGTTGTTGTTGTTACTTTATTGTCCAGTATTTAAACTAGAAAAGACAGAAGACTGTTTGGTATTAGAAGTTATAAACATCCAATTCCTGCTCGATTCAAATAGTAACAGTTCTACAAATGCACATACAGGCAATTTCTTATGTCGTTACTTTGTGAAAACGTTTCATGGGCATGGTTAATTTTTGTTTTATTCCTTTTCCTTGGTTATACTGACCAGCAAGGCCCAGGGATTCACCTGTCTTAGCCTGTCCTGTTGTGGAGGCGTTACAAGGTGCACCATGCCCAGCTTTTACATGGATTTTGAAGGCTTGAACTCAAGTCTTCAAACGACAGAGAAGCAAGCACTTTACCTCCTGAGCTCCCCCTAGTCCTGAGTTTCTTTTTTAAGACTATTATTTTGAGTTTCCTCTTAGTTTTGGAGATTTAAGTTAAAATATGTTCTAGTCCTATAGATTTTAGATTTTGTAACTTACTGATTAAATTTGACTATTGTAAATTAATACATTTTAAAAAAAGAGACAATAAAAGTAAAAGTCTATGTACACTGTTCAACTAATTGTACTTGACCTTTACAAAATTTATCTTTTTGAAATTTTCATATGTTATTTTAAATACAACTTTGGTGTTTGTTTTGTATAGAAACAGGACATTTTCATAATTACTTTGTTGTTTTTTTTTAAGACAGGGTCGCATTGTGTATCCATGGCTGTCCTGAAACTCACTGTGTAGAACAGCTTGGCCTTGAACTCAGAGATCCGCCTGCCTCTGCCTCCCAAGCGCTGGCATGAAAGCTGTCTGCCACCATGCCCAGCTGTAGCACTTTTAAATTGTTTATTCCTTGTGTTGTGTGATGGTTTCCAGTGAGTGACTCCTGGCATCCTGGAGCCAGAGGATATATATAACTAAACTACTTAATAGATAGTAATTGAATTGAATTTCTTTATGTTATATTATTTAGTGACAGGAGTAAAGAGAAGGTAAATTGTCACTCTTGTTAAGATTTAATAATTTTTATGATTTAAGCTAGTGTGCTATTTAATCTTCGTTGTGTTCGTAGCTTGTTCCTGATCAGTCTGATTACTACAGTTGCTGCCTTTGGATGTTGAGTCTTGCTTGGCGCTTGTTTTTGTTGGCTTTGACTGACGTAAAGATTTATATTGAAGTCTCTTTACAGTAACTGAGCAGTTTTGTCCAGGTTGCTTTCTTGTTACAATGTTTCTTTATTTTGTGCTACACACATGGAATTACTGGGTCATATGTGTCACGTTGTGTAACTTTATATTAGTATGGTTTTATGAGCATCAAAATTAACAAATTTAAGCCCTCTTTAGGTCTTACAATTAGATGTTACAAATTGGGGTACAGCCTGGTTTTTCCGGATTCTTGGCGTCTTCTTCAAAGCACTGAAATAAGTGCACAAGGATTTACAAAGATAGCAGGAATACTTTTATTTAAAATAAAACGATGGAATAGGTGAGGTACACTGTTGAGGTAACAGCAGGCCATGTGAGTAAGTCCTTCAAGAGTCCCAGTTGTTTGTGAATTCCTTTTATAAGTTCAGGAGAAGACCAAGTTTAATTACTAGGGGTGTAGTTTGGGTGGTTCTCTATTTTGACTGACAGATTTTAAGTTATCATTTCTGTACTATATACATCCTTTCCCATAATGCTTTTATTTCCCATAATGATTTTAAAAATATGTATGCCCAATTACACATGGACATAAAAGAGTAAATAGAGAAATCTCCCTAAAAGGTCACTTTAAGTATACACAGTTTGCTTTACTGCACATGTATCCAAAAGCGGTTCAGACTGGATTGTCCTTTCCTTTCTTTAGAGTGAGCTGTGCATGCTAACAGGTTGCTAGGTACATTGTCTAGAGAAAGGGGTATTTGGTTTTTTTTTTTTATGATTTATTTATTTTTATGTGCATTGGTGTTTTGCCTGCATGTATGTCTGTGTGAGGATGTCAGATCCCCTGGAATTGTAGTTATAGGCAGTTGTGAGCTGCCATGTGGGTGCTGGGAATTGAACCCAGGTCCTCTAGAAGAGCAACCAGTTCTCTTAACCGCTGAGCCATCTCTCCAGCCCGAAAGGAGTATAGTATAGTACACAAATGGCTGTCAAGTTTGTTATCAGAAGAGAGGTGGGTTAATAGCCCACACCAAGTAGAGTCCCAGGTTTGCTGAACTCCCCATGCCTGCCTGCTTCACAGATGTCAGTCCTGTCAGGGTAATATGCAGAGTTGATTTAATGAACATCACATTGTAGATAAGGAGCTCAATGTCCCAGTCTTCTTTAACTGGCAGAAAAAGGAGTATACATTGAATGTTCAGTGTAGATGAATTTCTAAACAGTCTTACTAAATAAGAAACACAGAGCCACATATAGGAGTGAAAGCCGTAGAGATCAGGGAAATAGTGAGAGACACCAGCCAACCTTAACTCACTACGCCACTGTAGCTTCCCAAGAGAGAGCTACTTCCTGTCTACCCAGGCTTTTATTGCCTTGCTGTTCTGCCCTCTCATTGGCTCTTAGCCCAGTTACCTCACTTCCTTGTCACTGCCTGTCTGTACAGACCTCCAGGTCTCTATGGTTGGTACTGGGATTAGAGGCATGTGTCACCTTGCTTGGTTGTTCCCTAGTGTGTCCTTGAACAGAGACTCTGCTTGCCATGTGATTGGATTAAGGGCATGTGCTACCACTACCTGACTTTTGTTTATGGCTGGCTATGTCCTCTGATCTCCAGGCAAACTTTATTTATTAACATACAAATAAAATATCACCACAGTTCAGCATGAACAAGCTTAAGTAACATGCAGTCATACAGATGGCAAAGTTATCTATTAAAGTGTATTCATTTCAGTTCAAGCAATACCTGGTTTGGCCAGGTATACATCCTTAGCAATGGGAATAGATAAGAATTTCTTGTGTTAACACTGAGCCTTTTTTAAAATCTTTTTTGTTTGTTTGTTTGTTTGTTTCTAGGTAGGGTTGAATATTAAGACTGGCCTAGAACAGTACATTTAGAGGAAATGAAGAAGGGAAAGGGAAATATTTTCAAATATGCCTGTGAACGTTACTAACCCTGAAATTATTAATAATGTAGTGAAGAATGGACATAGTAGAGAGGCCCTTGCTTTCTATGTAGTTCTAGACCATGCAGTTTGATGGAGAGGTGATGTAATACATGCCATGTACTTTTTTCCCAAAGAGATTCTTATCTGCATTTCTATTTATTTATTTATTTATTTATTTATTTATTTATTTATTTATTTATTTTGCCTGCACATATGTCTGTGTGCCATGTTACTTTTTGCTTGTTGATAAAATACTTAGCTCTCTGTCATTAAACTCCAGGAGTTATTTTTGGATATCAGGGTAAACTGTTGATGCACTAAAATAATTCATTGTTTAATTGATGCAATAAAGGCTCCTAATAAGTTCCTAAGGTGACTTGTATGTATTTTGTGAAGTCCTGGCTAACATAGTCAATACCAAAGTAATAAATTTTGAGAACAGATTTGTTTAATATGTTATGGGTTTTAACTGTTATGTGATATAAATTGCTCTTGTCCTACCCTGTTCTTTGTAGACTTGCTTTCCTGTGTTTTTTCACCTCTCAGACTGTGGTGTACCTGACAATAAGGATTATGTGTATTTATGGTGTGCATGCTGTGTTTTGACAGTGCCATCTTCATTCTTACTGAACACCAGTAATATTTGATCACAGCCCTTTCCATATACTTTCTATAGATGCTGCATGTACTTGTCATCATTTCCCTGTTAACATTCTGCAGGTTTTCCTTTACCACTTAACTTCGGCTGCTTTCCTTTTCCTAGTTCCTCAAACAGTTAGGCCTGCATCCTAACTGGCAGTTTGTTGATGTGTACGGGATGGAGCCTGAACTTCTCAGCATGGTACCAAGACCAGTGTGTGCAGTGTTACTCCTCTTCCCTATCACTGAAAAGGTAATTGTAAAGCAGATACATAGTTTCTGATAATATAGATTGTTGATGCTGAGTTAAAAATGGTCTTTAAAAACAAATAATGCCTTTTTTGCATATAATCAGCAAACTAAGAAGTAAGGAAATCTTAAGGTCTTATTAAAATAGAAAAGATTTAGATAAATGAAGATTTAAATAAAATAAAAAGATTTAGATTAAAGATTGACAATAAAGCTCTGTGTTGGTCTTTTACCTTCAGCTTTTTTTTGCCTTGGCTTTGGTTTAATGTAGCATTTAATAACATTCTCATGAATATTCTTTGTTTTTGTTTTGTTTTGTTTTGTTTTGTTGCTTTTTTGAGACAGGGTTTCTCTGTGTAACAGTTCTAGCTGTCCTGAAACTCACTTTGTCAACCAGGCTGGCCTCGAACTCACAAAGATCCTTCCACCTCTGCCTCCCGAGTGCTGGGGTTAAAGGCATGCCCCACCACTGCCTGACCTATTCTTTGAAATTTTAAGTAGATATTTATTATAAAACATATGGATAAAGAATATTCAGGTTTTCAACTTATAAAGCATATAAGCTATTTTGATTATGTTTATAAAAACAGACCTCCTTTGTTTATTTTAAGGAAGTAGTGGAAACTGATGACGTGGATCCTATTATTTTCAATACAGACTTAATTTGAAGAACATTGCTAAGCTTAGATACAGTTTAATTGACAGAATATATTGAGCATGAAAAATAGCTACCTTAGATCTGTTTTGAAATACTAGTCTCTGCATTTCAGTGTGCAGGGAGTGGAGTTGGAACGTTAAGTGCAGTTTAGAACATCCTTGTAGTCTGACTTTAACCTTGGAACACTAGGATGAACTCAGGCCTTGTGAAAATGGAGACGTGCTGTGGCAGTGTGGGAGAGCTGAGATGTGGATGAATTGACAGGTGCACATTCAAGTCATGCTGCTCTGAGGACAGATCTGCCTAGGTCACCGAAATGCAGTGAGTTGCTGCTTGGTGACACAAATCCATAGTTGCCCTGAGGATAAATAACACTGAAAGTCTTCTGCCTCCTCTGTGAGGACTCTACAAAACAAATTACTCAATAAACTGTTTTCTCCATACTTGTAACAGTCATAGAAATTTAGTCAAGGTTTTTCTTTCTTTTTCTTTTTTCTTTTGCTTTTTGAAACAGGGTCTCACTATGTAGTCCTGGCTGACTTGGAATTCACTATATAGAACAGACTGACCTTGAGCTCACAGATTCCCTGCTTCTGCCTCCAGAGTGGTGGGATTAAAGTGTGCCCTGCATACATGGTCTCTGTAGGAGTTTCTTACATTACTAGTTTTAGATCAAACAAATTTAGTGATGGGTTTTGCTTAATCTGAAACTTGTGGGAGAGTTAAGACAAAATCTTACTGTATTAGTCCAGTGTTGTGTCTTTTTTGATTACTGAATAAGCAGTAGAGATCGATCCTCAGACTCCAGGAGTAATGAGCCATTTAAAAAAAAAAGAGAGAGAGAAAAAAAAAGTCACTTGTTTATAGCTTCAGCTTCTTATATTTTAGGGTTTTTGTTGTTATTTTCAAATAGGATCCCAATATGTAGTCCCGGGTTAGCCTTTATTTTGTAATCCTGCCTTGGCTTCTTGATGCTAGAATTCTATCTGGGGTCTTTTAATGCCCTGATACAGTGCTATCGTGCATGACACAAAAGGCTGACATTATAGGCGTGTGTCAGCATGCTTGACATAGTTGGGCTTTCTTAGGCGATGCAATGTGAGGTCAGAATGCACTGACCTCGTGTGGGGGCAAAATGAGCTGTTGTTTGAATCGGAATTTCTGAAACTAGTGATTTCCGTGATCTACTTTTTTGGCAAAAATGAGTTAGCTCCTGTCTTCTTCCTATAGTGAGTCATCAGCATTTAAAAAGCGTACAGTCCTGGTCAACACCAGTGACGTATTACTAGCAAGAACACAGTTCTCATTGCCAGCACCACCAAAACGAAAACGGGAAAAGGAAGGAAAAACAGGCAGCAAACAACAACCCCTTCCACACACAGTTTTAAAGTGTTTGTACTTATAAAAGTAGGTACTTTATGTCAATATGGATGGATGCTTCTATAAGAGGTATCTACCACTTTTTGGTATCTCTTCTAATTTGGTAGATCACGTTTCTTTTTTTTTTTTTTGGTTTTTCGAGACAGGGTTTCTCTGTGTAGCTTTGCGCCTTTCCTGGAGCTCACTTGGTAGCCCAGGCTGGCCTCGAACTCACAGAGATCCGCCTGGCTCTGCCTCCCGAGTGCTGGGATTAAAGGCGTGCGCCACCAACGCCCGGCACGTTTCTTCTCAAAAGTGACAAATTACAAACATTGAGAGGTCGTCTAGTACATAGTACATGTTTGGGAAATACAAAGTATTTCAGTCTTGTGGCTCTGAATTTGGAAATTTAATATGGAGTTGAAAATACTTATTCAAACACCAACGGAACTGTCCTGGGTCCTTCAGTACATTTCTATAAAGTCAGTAATGGTGTTTCAAGTGTGTTCTTATTCTTACTTACCAGTCAGGGGATTATAGGTAAAGAGGTTATACGTTTAATATATATGCTATTTGTGTCTTTGTACTTGGTGGTTTAGTGTTTTTCCCCTTTCCTTGGTGGTTTTTGTTGCTCCTCTTCTACCTTGTGTCATTTTAGGCTTTCCCTCTTAATATTAAATCTTTAGAAGTTACCAGGCCTTATTTTGCTTTGCCAGCATTAGTATTAAATAGCAAACTAAATGGTAGAATTACATAAACGCTTCAACACTGAGACCCTGATATACTTAGCTTTTTTTTAAAAAAAATCAGTTTAAATGAATGAATTAATGTTGGCACCCTCTGAAGATATTGCTTAAAACTTTGATTTAGAAGTATATTCATAAATTATTTTTAAGCATATACATTTGTTCTCAGAAGTACTTATTATTTTTTAGATTATTTTTATTTTATGTGTATAAGTATTTTGCCTGTATGCATGCATGTGCAGTGCCCAGGGAAGCCAGAAGAGGGCATTCGAACTTCTGGAACTGGAGTTACAGCCACTTAGGAGCCACCTTGTGGGCTCTCTGAATTAAACCCAGAACTCTGGAAGAACAGGAAGTGCTCTTAACTTCAGAGCCATCTCTCCAGGCCCCAGAATCACTTTTAAACTCTGGGTTTTCTATAGATATCATTTGTATCCTTTATTATGCAGATCAGAAAAAGACCCTATGAAAGACTTCTGTAAAAGGCCAAATGATAACAATTTTGCCTTTACTATAGGCATCAGAGTCTCTAACTTCTCAACTATAGACAAAAAGCCTTATCAGTACATTAATAAAATTTTACTTCATGAAAACAGGAGTGGGCAGATTTAGCTGTGTGCTCTGCACTTTGCTTACCTCTGCTCTCCTGGACTCTCAAAATTGTAGATGCTCAGTTAACAGAAGCAGTCATCTTTCTGCTTTCCTTTCTCCTTCTCACTCAGTTTTTAAAATAAAATATGTAGATATACTTGTTTGTTTTATTCAGTGTGTGTGTCTGTGTGTCTCTGTCTGTGTTGCTGGGGATTGAACCTGTGGCTTCATGCATGCTAGGGCAGCACTACCATGGACTTACACTCCCATTGCTGGTTGTACATTTGAAGATTATATTTTAAACCAAGCTATTGCAAAGGAAATTGTTAGATGGTGTGCACACTGAAAGTGTTAATGCAGATTCCTATGTGCCTTCTAGTATGGTTGTACCAATGACTACTTTTAACAATGGCATATGATGCTGAGTGTCATAGAATATGCCTGCAGCCCATGCTTGAAAGGCTGAGGCAGGAGAATCATTTGAGCTCAGAAGTTCCAGACCAACCTGGACAACACAGGGAAACCTGGAAGCAAGCAATGAGTAAAGTAAATCATTCGAGACTGTCCTTTTTCTCATGTCTTTATTGACACAGTTTCCATTGTCTTTTGTCAGTTTGGTAGGTGATAATGTTATGATCTTACCTTAAAGCTTTTCTTATTTAATCTAAATCTCATCATTTCATATCCTTCACAAACTCGAGTGTTCTTTTTAGTGTGTGGTTTTTGCATGTGGACTATTGACTTTTTCCCCAATAGTATGAAGTGTTCAGGACAGAAGAGGAAGAAAAAATAAAATCTCGAGGACAAGATGTTACGTCATCAGTGTATTTCATGAAGCAAACCATCAGCAATGCCTGTGGGACGATTGGACTAATCCATGCCATTGCAAACAACAAAGACAAGATGCACTTTGGTAAGTCGTTCTCCGTCCGCTTTTCCCTTCAGATGTGTTAACTTGATGGAACAGTAGGGGGTGCCCTAACTCTCTCCAACTATAAAGCAATGCATCTCTTCTTTTGTTATGGGAATATACATGAAGCCAGGAGAGAAGGATATTAATCCTTCCCATTTTTTCATATTGTTGATGAACAGGATCAGCAAAAGAACATTTGGCTTTGTTATTTATCCCAAGAGTCTTAGATTTTTACCTAAGAAAATACTGTACTACTTCTTGTTGTTAGTTTTTTTCTGTAATTAAACTTAAAATTTTAATCATTTTGACATTCTCAGAATCTGGATCAACACTGAAAAAATTCCTAGAGGAGTCTGTGTCAATGAGCCCTGAAGAAAGAGCCAAATACCTGGAGAACTATGATGTCAGTACCTTCTTTCTGTCTTGACCTCATCCCTGGGCAGCGTTACAGGATTGTAGGTTCTCTTAGTGGTTTGTCTTGAAACTATAGTTGGGGGAAAAATCATATCCATTACAAGGGCTTTTGTTTTTTCAGGTAACTATACATCTATAATGTTGTTCAGTTGACAGTTCTGTGTCCAGGGCAGAATGAGCAAATATATATAGTCTGCAAATTAATAACTGTACTCTCTAATCCAGTTTGAAATGATTGTTCTAAGCATTTATTACTTTTGAAATTATTATTATTATTATTATTATTATTATTATTATTTTTAGACAGGGTTTCTCTGTGTAGCTTTGCGCCTTTCCTGGAGCTCACTTGGTAGCCCAGGCTGGCCTCGAACTCACAGAGATCCGCCTGGCTCTGCCTCCCGAGTGCTGGGATTAAATTGAAATTATTTTTTTTCTGAAGGATTTTTGTCTTTTAGTACTATCAATAGATTATGTTCTTTGAAATTAGAAAAACAATATGATATACATTTATTATAGTGTTTAGTGTTCCAAAATACTTTAGTTGCTTTAAGTTTTAAAAACCTGGAAATTTCATAAGAAATCCTTATTTTGCATAAAAGTAAAATAACATGACAGTTGCCAATAATTCCACCAGTGAAAGGTAGCTTTCATTGATATTTTAATAGGGAACATGTATGTATATACACAATATTTTTTTAAAAATTTGATCACACTGTAATACTGTTTTATAACTTGCTTTTTTCACTTATCACAAACGTATTAACACCAGTAAGTATATATTTAACATTATTATTCTAATGGCTGAGTAGCTTTCCATTGTATAGTATATTTAACCAGTAAAATGATGTTTGGAATCTAAGAGTTTTCTCTCTCTTTTTCACTGCTTAAAATTATTGCAAATGTATATTACTATGTCTGAGGTTTTAGAACCATCCTTAATTTCATATAATCACATACATTAAATGTATCAACATAGCTATCCTAGAAGAGAAATTGCTGATCAGTTTGCATGTCTCTATGGCTTTAATACTTATCACCAAATTGCTATATATAACAGTTATACTTTCACCCCAGGTTTTCTAGTGTGTCTATTTCTCTGCATCTTTAATAATAGTGGGTATGATTAGAGCATTAAGTTCAGATAACTGAATTCCCTAGCTTCTCATAAACGCATGCCTTTTGCACCACATTTTTAAATTGCTGACTGAAATGCATGAGTAAGCATAAATTCAGCCAGAGCTGCAGGAGCATGCACCTTGGAGAGACAGATGAGATAAGCTTCTTCAGTTTCTGTCTGTGAGCTGCTCACTTTATTCCAGGTCTCAAGGGAATAAAGGGTTAAGTGTGGCCTCTAACAGTTAAGGAAGCTATTTGACCCTTTCCTTGCACTTTGCAAATTAGAAACTGTGAAGCTAGTCGGTTTCCTAACGTAAGAGATTTGTGGGTAGAAAGGACAGTGGCTCATTTGCCTATCCAGATATAATTCTGAAAGGTTTAGTGCTAAACTGCTTCTAAAGTTCTTCCAGTTTCCTGCCTCATTACATGATTTTAGGTGGTAAAAATTGAGCTTTGTTACTATTTTCATTTAAAAGGTAGATATAGCTGTTTTATTTTTTTGTAAATAGTTTATATTCTTATTACAGGCTATTCGAGTTACTCATGAGACCAGTGCACATGAAGGTCAGACTGAGGTATTTCACATTTCTTTTAAAAAATGTTGCTGTGTGTAAATTTGACCTTATACTGTGGCTTTGGAAAAGTATTTGACTACTTTGGTTTTCTTTTTCTTTTTCCTTGGAATTTGCTTCTGAAACAGCAGCAGAGTGATAGCAGAAGAAATGCTTTTCCAGGCTGCTAACGTGCTACATGAATGGCTGATTTACTCTGCCGGATCCTTTCACAGGCTGCAGATTGTGCATTCTTTGCTTTGCTTAACAGGTGGCCTGTTTCTTCCCTCTCAGATTCCTGTGACTTCCACATACATCCAGTTTTTAGCCTGTATGGTCTTTGGGCACCAGTATCATGCCTAGTTTCCAGGAAAAAAAAAAAGGTGTTGCTCAGTGACTCTGTTCTGGGCCACCGTGATGATCTTCAAGTTTATGCTGCAGTGAGTTCTGCTGGGTCACTTCTGATCCTTCTCTTGCCTCTCTGTTTACTTTATTCATTTCTCCCATCCATCCCTTCTCTCTACTTTTCTCAACCCCTTACTCTCGAAGGAACTTTGTCAGAAAATATTCAGTCAGGATGAATAGAATTTGATTAATTCAGTTGGTATATTTACAGCACCAGGAAACTGGACTTTCTTCCTATGTGACTTGAAATCACAACTATCAGAGGGTGATTATTTTGGGAGAAGAAGGCAACTGGTGGAAGGGGGAAGGTGTGGGGGCAAAAGAGGGCAATGAGGGAGAATGTGATAGAGTATGCTATGTGAAGTGCTGTTAGGAAAATGTCATAATGAAACTCATGTTCTATACAGTTAATGTATATTAATAACAACGGGAAAAAGTCACATTTTCACATATAGGATGATATTGCTTATTGGCTTTAAAAATACTTGGAAAAATGATATAATTAAGAAATTGATTTTTGCCAGCCGTTGGTGGCGCACACCTTTAATCCCAGCACTCGGGAGGCAGAGCCAGGTGGATCTCTGTGAGTTCCAGGCCAGCCTGGGCTACAGAGTGAGTTCCAGGACAGGCTCCAAAGTTACACAGAGAAACCCTGTCTCAAAAAACCAAAAAAAAAAAAAAAA
>CABHPH010129745.1:581-56998 GCA_902168325.1 Peromyscus nudipes | reverse complement strand
TCAGCAAACTAAATCAGTCCCAGAAAGACAAACACTGCACATTTTCTCTAATATGCACAGTCTGGACTTAAAAGTAAAACAAGAAGGGGCTCAGTGGTTAAGAGCACTTAATATTCTTGCAGAGGAAGGAAATTTAGTTCCCAGCACCAATATGAGACACCAAGGGATCAGATGCTTTCTCCTGACTTCTGTGGGCATCTGCATAATGCACGTGTACTTAAGAAGAAAGACTATTCCCAAAAAACAGCAACAGAGAAAGACCCACCTATGACATTGAAGTGATTTGTCCACATAAGAGACATATTTCCAATCTCTGAGGACACTCTTGACTATGCAAATGAGATCTTCTAAGACTGCTTAAACATACCTATTGGTGAAATTATTAAGGCCACTCCATGTAGTTAAAAGGGAGGTTTATTTTGTGGGGTAATTTACAAGTGAAGGGATAGGTAACAGGATCTGGGAAAGGTGTGGTGCAGTCCGGCGGTATTCTCTGGAGAACTCTGCTCGGTCTACCTCCAGTGTCCAGGGTCCAAGAACCAAGAGAGCCTGCCCATCCAGATCTCGGGTCTTCAGGGTCCTCTCTCGGCTCTGCCTTGTAGGCGTGACAGTTACTGAAGCCTCAATGGGGGTTGGAACTTCCAGATCAAAGCTGGAATGGCTACCCACTACACATACCCAAAGCAAACTCCAATAAGTTCACAATGTTTGACAAAGTTAACAGTCATTCTCTCCATATGCAGGCACTAGCTATACTTAATAGTCAGAAAGTCTTGCCTCCTTTGGAGTAAATTAGATGCCTAAGAAAATCAAGCTAATCTAGATCTTAAACTTAATTAATTAACTTAATCAATTAAAAGAACATTGAGGTGTAAATTGAACTTACCAATTCCCTTCACTGTGCCCTATCATTTGGAGAAAGAGAAAAGCGTGGCCTAAAATTGGAAAGTGGTTTTCTGAAGTTCATCCCTCAAGTCAGCAGCAGCACTAAAATGACAAAATTATGTTGTCCCCAGAACTCTGAGCCTTGTAGCTACAGAACTCAGTTTTATAAAACACAGACAAGGATATCTCAGTCTGAGGCCCCAGAAGGTTATTAATTTTAGGGGAGAAGCTTATTGATCCCACCTCCCTTCTTCAACAGCAAAAAGGGGAAATCCAACATTAAAGAGGTCAGTTGGAGGAAAAGTGTGAAAGAAAAAGTGAAAATATCGTTGCATTTTGGTCTGTCTACACTAAAAAATGCTTAGCTTTAACAGTTTTCTTTTATGTCTTCAGGCTGTTAGATTCGTGGAAAGTGGAAAGGAGCAATATTTATTTTTAAGACTATTCATAATGCTTTTCAAATGTCTGTTAAGAAGTTGAATCAGACAATAACACTGTACAATTGTCTTGGTTACTATTCTATTGCTGTGAAGAGATGCCACAACCAGTGCAACTCTTGTAAAAGAAAGCTTTTAACTGGGGCTTGCTTACAGTCTCACAGACTTAGTCCATCAGCATCATGGTGGGGAGCATGATGGCTCACAGGCAGGCAGGGTGCTGGAGAAGTAGTTGAGAGCCTTAACATCCCAATCCTCACGCAGAAAGAGAGCGCCATTGGGCCTGGCACAGGTTTTTAAAACTTCAAAGCCCACTCCCATCGACACATATTCTTACACACAGAAAACTCATAAAAACAAAACTGGAGCCATAATATATAAGTAAAGTATCTGCAGGAGAAAAATAATGTCCAAACAAAGAATTGTGAGGAAAAAAAAAACCTAAAAATTTCATTGAGTTCATTGTGTGCTGGCCATGGGGTATCTCTTCTTAAGTGTGATTTATATGCCCAGTGAGACTCCATTGGAGAAAACTATTTTTTTCCTTTGAGAGTGGTTACTGTAGATGAAAATATTCCTGTGCTCACCTGGTACCAAGGTCCCACAGCCACTTATAAAATTCCTGTGTCCTGCCTGGTGCTGTAACTGCTCAGACCCAAGTAAACACACAGAGGCTTATATTAATTAAAACTGCTCGGCCATTAGCTCAGGCCTACCACTGACTAGCTCTAACACTTAAACTCAGCCCATTTCTGTTAATCTATATGTTGCCACGTGTTCCATGGCTTTACCTGTATGCCATTACATACTGCTCCTTGGACGGCAGGCTGGCATCTCCTGACTCAGCCTTCCAGCCTTCCCACAATTCTCCTTGTTTGCTTATCCTGCCTATGTTTCCTGCCTGGCTACTGGCCAATCAACATTTTATTTATCAACCAATCAGAGCAACACATTCACAGCATACAGAGCAATATCCACAGCAGGTTATCAATTGGACATAGCTTCTGGGTTAGTAATGGGGGCATGTGTTAACTTTCACTCTTGGTGCTTGGAAAACATCGGGCTTAGACATAAACAGGTGGTGTGCATGCTGCCACAGATCTCTATGAGATCATATGTGCATTAGTCCTGGGTATCTAGAATGGTGCTGGTGTCATTCATAGAGGTGGCCTGGGGTATTATCCTATAATACTGCCTACCAGGATGTCGTCAGCTGCGCTAATTGTTAACTGCCTAACATTACTTTCTGAACTAGGGTTGATAAACTTTTTTATCTGTTTCACTGACAACTCATATATTGTTTCTCGAAATATCTTCATTTTTTCATCAGCTAGTTTACAACTCTGTGGAATTATCTAGGGAGTTCCCTAACCACACAGTCTTCCAAATACCAATAAGAGCTAAACATAGTCAGTTGTTTTATTATAGAAAAACCAATGTATATTAACAATCTTGAATGCTGAGAGAAAGTTACAATGTTATTGTTAAGCCCATGCTAACCATTTGTTCATTTCTAATTCTGTTCATGAGGTAGAGACACATGCACTGGACCAAGGACTAGATCAGAATTAAAGTTCAGATTTCTCTTTCTATTCTGTTTCTATGAGAAACGAGGCATAATAACTAAGAAAATGGCAAGAAAAAGTGCTCTTTGTAGGACAATTTGGGCTGTGGTGGGAACTAAATGACTCCAGTGTGAGTGACTTGTCAAAGAAGCCTACAAAAAGACAATCCCTCTTTTCACATTTGTATAAAGAAAATAAATTTCAGTGTTCTCTTTAAAGTCTATGAATACCAAAATGATACATGGCCATGAACCCATCAAGTTACTCTGAAGGAAATACAGCCATACTCATCTCAGGTATGAAACTAATAGCTTGGAAGGCTCATCCCTCAGCCATGAACTCACATGACTTTCAGTTTTGTATTTATGGCACTCAGAAATAGTTATGAGAAAGACTGTAAAGACTCATGCAAATATCCTTAACTAAGGTTAATTAGTTAACCTTGAGGTGGTATCATGATTCCATGTGGTATGAGCCAAAAGAAATTAAATAGGATAGAAAATATGTTGCAGTTTTTCTTTAATTGATTGATTCTTTAATTCAACAAATAGAAACTGAATGTATACCAAGTTTGATATACTATATGCATTGGTCATGAAAACACATGCCCCACATTACAGAATATTGTAGTAAAAGTACAACAGCACAGATATGTGACAGAGTGCTATGCTTTTAATAATACTTTTAGGAGAAATACACTTCTTTTTGAATGGGCTCAGAGATAGATGAGTGGTTTCTCTCTATGCTTCTCTATATATACCTTTGTATCTGCCATCTAACCTGGACTTGCTTTATGTTTAAAAGTATGGAAATCAGTTTTCCATTACTATAGCAAATATCTGAGGCAGCCAATTTTATAAGATAACAATTCATTTCACTCATGAATTTAGAGGCTTTCTTCCATGATAAGGTAGACACACTGAACCTCTGGTAAGTGTATTAGAATATGATAGTGGTATTTGGTAGAGCAAAAATACTCACTTCCTGCCTAGGGTGTGAAAGAAAGGGACAAATGTCTACAGTCTCCTTCAAGGGCACACTCCCAATGGCTTGAAGAGCAATCCCTCACTAAACCTCCTGTCTTAAAGTTTCCACCACCCCAATAGTACCCCTTTGGAAAACAAGCCTACTATGTATGAGGGGAATTTAAGATCCAAACTGCAGCAATACACAAACAAAATGATTTAAATTAATTCATTTTTTAAATATTTATGTATTTTTACACCATTGTGATCACATTGTTGAAGAATAAATTTATTTTTAGAATAGAGCTATAAAAATATTGTGACTTTTATTTCTTGATTTCTAAGATAATAACAGATATGTAAATGCACTTCCATGTTAATCAGTAGCAACTGTCTGAGATCTCCATGGAGTCCTAGTTCCATTGGCTTTCTCCACCAGTCTTCTCCATCCATGACCTACATGACCATACTTAAGAGCTGGATATTGGCCGGGCGGTGGTGGCGCACGCCTTTAATCCCAGCACTCGGGAGGCAGAGCCAGGCGGATCTCTGTGAGTTCGAGGCCAGCTTGGGCTACCAAGTGAGTTCCAGGAAAGGCGCAAAGCTACACAGAGAAACCCTGTCTCGAAAAACCAAAAAAAAAAAAGAGTTGGATATTGTGTCTATTATTTTATACAACCATTTCTTAATGTTTTCCATGGTGTCCAGTGTCTAGATGTTTGGTTCTCTTCAGGGACAGGAATTTCTTCAGAGGGTGCTGTTGACTCTGCTGCCACTGGAATTCATTTACTGCAGTGTGACAAGCCCACAACAAACCAGGCAGTAAATAGAAGTGAGAACATTTCATCTGCTCTTCCTTTTGCGAAGGCCCTTGGGAATTGAACCTGCAGCCTCCCCACATACTAGGTTTTGTTGTTGTTGTTATTGTTGTTGTTGTTGTTATATTTCTTAGACCTCTCTAGTTTTTCTGTTGTGGTTTCTCTGAGAAGAAAGTGTTCTTTGCAGCCTTTTAAAGAGTGCTAAATACCAAGCAAAGGCATGCCACAGCAAAAGTCTATTTCTTCCTGAAATCTGAGGAAAGGCATCTGGTCTGAGTCAGGCATAGTATGGCTTCTCACATTTCCTTGCCCCTAATTTACCTATCTTCTTTTTCCTAAGGCCTTTGTCCTTTAGATAGAGCACCCTCATTTCACTTCTTTTGCCTACATCTTTGCTTGGGAGACTTGGCTAAAATGTGATTCTAGAAAACAGGACTTTAAACTACGTTGCTTCTTGACTAAAAGCAAGAAGCATTCATGACTGGTGATAAAATGTTGCACAACATAATTCCTTAAGTTTTCACTTGTGGTTAATTGGCCTATGAACATTGGAGAATAAGACATTAAGACAACAAGATGTTACACTCTTTAATTGGTAAAGCAACAGAGTGGATTGGCTGTATTTGATAACACCAGAGGTGTATGTTAACAAATGAAAGACTGGAGAGTCAGTCTAAACTTATGGAATGATCTGGAAACAAGCAAGGATTCCATGACATTTAATTTTATGTGTCAGCTTGACTGGATTAAGAAATTGATACATAGGCAATAGAACATCATTTCTGTGTACACCTATAAAGGTGTTTCTGGAGGAGACTGTGTGAGCCAATGGGCTGGGAGGAAAGTTTTCTTTGTAGATGTTTTCTGTCAGAAATGTGCCCATTTAAGAAGGTATAGAACCATGATACCTGGGATAATAACATCTGACTAAATATATCTGACAGTGTGAATTCTATAAAGTCTTAGATAAAGCCTGACCAACATTCACAAACTTGGCTCTAAAAAGAAAAAAATACCATTACTAAAGGAGGCCAGGAATTGCCTATCACGAATCCATCAAAAAGTGAAAAAGAGAATTGCTATCAGAAAATATAGAACTGTATGCCTCATATTTAATACCATGACAGAATATTCAGTACAGGGGAGAGTCTGGCTTGTGATTAGGATGTCAGTCATATGGTTAGCTTGGAGCCAGGGCTGTGTAGTTAGTGGAGTGGGCTTGGAGGCAAATTTGTAGGTTATATGTAGGCTGAGCCACTGAAGCCCGGTCTCTCCATAGCTGTTCCAGTCACTACCATGACCAGCTGCAAGTTCCATTTGCAACAAGGAACAAATCATAATTATTCAGTCCAGACAATTGGGTGGCAGTTCAGAGGACATACAAATCTTTTCCCCTTGGAATGGAACCTCATCTAAGCTACTCATCGTCTTTCATAGATATGGATTTGAATCCCTTCCTAGAGCCTTTGTCTTTTTTACCATTTGAAACTTTGTAGAAAATGCATCTTATTTTTGTGATTCTCATACAAAATCGCCTGTGACCAAAGGGACTCTCTTGCAGCAAAGGAGGTGTCACAATAGACTCACTTTAGTTTTAGTGTATAGCCTATCACTGGATAATAGTAAGCTTGAATCAAGAGAGCATGGATCCATCTCCAGGACAATGATTTTAGTGGTTGGACACTACCTTCAAGATGTGGTGTGTGCCTGAAAGGAAGCAAGGGAGAAAGTCAGAGTAGCCTTGACCTTTATACCCATGGGTGGCCCACAGAATCAGTGCTTTCAGTCCCATCATCTTGGGCCCTGCCTTCGTTGGAAAATAAAGTTCTATAATAGAAATAAATCTTTTCCCAGAAATCATTCTAAGAGTGTCCTGAACTTGGCCCAATTGCTTTGGGCTTATCCTCTATCAGTGGAACAATAGACGAGGAAGTACATCACTGTGCTGGCCATGGTTACTTATCCTGTTGTTGTACGAAGAGGTGGTTACCGCACTATAGGAATGTCTTAGTTAGGGTTTCTATTGCTGTGAAGAGATGTCATGACCATGGTAACTGTTTTAACTGTAGCTCACATACAGTTCAGAGGTTTAGCCCATTATCATCATGGAAGGAAGCAAGGCAGCATGTAGGCAGACATGGTGCTAGAGAAGGAGCTAAGAGTTCTTACATCTTGACTCATAGGCAACAGGAAGTGGTTTTAGATACTGGACAATATCTTGAACATATATGACACCTCAAAGCCCATCTTCACAGTGACATTTCCTCCAAAAGGCCATACCTCCTAATAGTGCCATTCCCTTAAGGGGTCATTTTCTTTCAAGCTACCACAGAGAATAAACTTGAAATCTACAGAAATCATATAATGACTGGGTTTTTCTTTAAATTTCCATGTTTAATAATGATGACTTATAAGTGACCACAAAAATCTTACTGAATTAGGGTAAAACAATAAACATTCAGATGTAGTAGGGATCAAGACTTGAATTTATCAGGGACTATAGGGGTCCAGTCCCTCGATAGTCCCCTCCCAGGGTCTGGGAAGAAACTAGAACCAGGTGATAATTAATCTTTGAAGAAAAGAAATGAACCTATGTACATGAAATTCCTTAGTCCATACATTTTATTATTCTGTCAGTTCTCTTTCTACAAGCTTATACTCTGCTCCCATTTTTTGCTCCTTTCTTGCCCAAATTCTCTTTACATTTATCTGTCGTCCCCTCCAGGTTCTATCTTAATTCCTTCATCTAGTTCTGCCCCTTCTAGGTTCTCATCCATCTAGTGCTTTCCCATATCAGCTTCTCTCCCATCTCCTTTTCTCTCATCTTGTTCTTCCTCATCTTGTTCTTCCCTATCTGGCTCTTCCTCATCTTCCATCTCATTCCTCTAGTACTCTATTCTAGCCCTTCAATCTAGTTCTTCCCCATCTCAGTTTGTTCCTCTCAAGTTCTTATCCATCTAGTTCTTCCATTCTCTTTTCTCTTCTCCATCCAGTGCCTTGGAAGTACCAATATAAGAAGGGAGGGTCTGAACTAAATTGTGTAAAGCTATTACTTAATGTCCACCTGACCTAGGCGGTGTCTCCTTGTGGAATTTACCTTAAGTCAGGTGACTAGCATGTGAACTGTTATCACTGTTAGTCCTTGAAAGTGGCTAAGGGAGATATCTGATTCTAGAGAAAGCCTTTCCTGAGACTGTTCTCCAAAGTCCTGGAATGTGTATGTACAGAGAGTGATCAGTCCACACTGTTAGCCCTTCTTAGGGAAAAGTCAATTGGGAAAACTATGAAGGCACACATGATTTTCATAACAGAATACAGCTGATATATAGCAAACCAAATAACACCAAAAGCTCCTTGGAATTTGGCTTCCTCTGGAGGAATTCCCTGATGCCTCCAGGTAATGATTTTGCCATAACCAGCTGAGTTCTTATGATATATTCCTGTGGCCCACAAAATGAATTATCTCAGCCAGTCAAACAACCAAACCTAGTTGAAAGGCTAGACAATGCTGAAAATAGGTAGGTGTCCATTATTGAATTATATTACAAATCAAGGCACTGTTCCCATTCCAGAAGGTATATTACATAGAGGTTATCAGAAAATTAGCCATATAAACTAAAGATAACACATCGCTCATCGGGTTGAGATGATTCTGAGTTCTTTAGCTGTTCTCAGGGTCAAAGAATAGATTACAGAAAGAACAGATGAGTGTCAATTGTGTCCTCTATACAAAACTGCAGCAATGAGATAGTAACTTGTACAAATTCTTTCTTCTTTCTTAGTCTTTTAAATTTTATTTACTTATTTATTTAGTGTGAGTGTAATGTATGTTTGTGAGTGTGGGTGCATATATTCCTGGGTATGCATGTGGAGGTAAGAGGACAATTTTTATAAGCTGGTTCTGTCCTTCTACTGTGAGTCTTGAGTCTTGTGCTGCAAGTGTTTATAACCACTGAGCCATCTTGCTGGCTCTTCACTTAGTCTTCTCAGTGATCCCAAAGTTTACCTTATTAAATTTGCGTTGGTTAGACTTTTATCATTCCCTTAGAATGCCTACATTAAAAACATGGGGTTGGTAATACTAGAGTCCCTAAGCTTAACATAACAGAAGACAACAGATGGGTCAGACTAGTATAGATGTTGACTTCTAAGCTGGCTCTCCCTTTGCAGCAGAACAATATTGGCTTCAATATTTGTTTGAATGTTCTGGTTAATCCCTGTGGTTTTGTTGCATTCAATAGATACTTGTAAATCCAACCCAGATGCTTTCCTCAAACTCATAAATGGCTATAAGCAGAAGCTAAGTCACTGATTAGCTCACACTAACTTCAGTTCAGGTTATTAGCTCATAAGTATGGAAATTTGACCTTAAAGGAAACAGTAGAAATAAAATAGCATGACAGATAAATATCATAAAACACAGTAATCCAACTAGTGCTCAACAAATATTTTATTAATTAATTATTACACATCATATATTAAGTCATATAAATATATACTACAAAGCACAGTTTCCCCACCCCAGAAGGTATACATTGCATAGGTGATAAGACATGCAGCCATGTAAGCTAAAAGGGGTCAATGATTCTTACAGAGTTGCAAACATAAAAAAGTTACTTCATAAGTTCTTAGGTTCTCAAGAAAGCTGCAGAGGACAGACACTTAGAAATCCAGCAGCTGTAAATTCTCCTTCAATTGCTGACTTGAGAGATGATGAGGTAGTCTTGGGGGTAGACAGAAAGTTCCTATTGGCTAGTGTCTCCAACACTGGTGTTGCACACTGCATAGTTACACAGCTTCCTGTTTTGTTTTTTGTTTTGTTTTGTTTTGTTTTGTTTTTTTAAATTTATTTTATTTTATTTTACAATATAATTCAACTTTACATATCAGCCATAGATTCCCCCGTTCTCCCCCCTCCTGCCTCTCCCCCCTCCCCCTTCCGGCCCACCCCCCATTTCCATCTCCTCCAGGGCAGAGTCTTTTTTTTCAAATAAGAACAGGTGTCTTCTTCAGGTTCCCACAGGGACATTTATCAAAACCTGAGGCAGATGTATCTCCTAGGTTGTATAAATGGTGGACAGGGGAAAGCTAAGCCCAGTGGTTCTCTGGAGAGCAGCATCTTTTCTTCTAGTTTAAAATGGCTTTATAACTTCAGTTTTCAATCACAGAATAAATTGCTGGTAGATACTTCAGATGCCTTTCAGTTTTAAACATCATAGAGCTTCTGTTCTTGCAGCATGGAGCTTATGTAATCCAGATATTATCTTTCCTGAATGAATGAAATGTAATTCTATGAACACTTTGCAAACAGAGAGTCTTCCCTGGCTGTTATAAGAGGATTTGACACTATTTCTGGCTTAAAGTTGGAAGGGATCCTGTGACAGAATCATGGGGAGTGTCAAAAAGCTGAAAAACTCCATAAAACTGCCACAAAGCAAACAGAGACTCACTCCTACAGCTTCAAGAAGTAGAATGCTGTTGATAACAGAAATTATCTTAGAAGTCCCTGAGCTCCAGATAAAAATATGCCAATGTCTTAATTTTAGCACAAATCGAAAGCACAGCTGTGAAGTGCTAAACAACTAACCTATGGGTCCATAAGATAGTATAAAGAATATATATTAGTATATATTATAAGTATTAGAAATAATATATATTAGGAATTATATATAATATGTATATGTATTGTTATATCAGGAATTAGAAAATATATTATTAATAATATGCATATATTTAGAATACATATCCACATATATATGAATAGAATTGACTCCTAAAATTGTTGTTGCACTTAAATGAGGTGCAGATGATAGAATGTCCGTGCCATAGTAAATGCCATTTATAGTCAGACCACTAGCTCCCAAATAATGACATGGAGACTTATTATTGTTTATGAAAGCTTGGCCTTAACCTAGGCTTGTTCCCAACTGCTCTTAAAACTTAAATTAACTCATTTATATTAATTTACATTCTGCCATGTGGGTTGTTATATCTTCTCTATACTGTATGTTCAATACCTCCACATCTTGCTCATGAATTTCCTGCCTCTCAGATTCTTTCCCAGAGATCCTCTCTCTAACCGGAAGTCCCACCTATCTTCTCCTGTCTAGCTACTGGCCAGTCAGCTACTTCACCTGCCTAAGGTACCATCTGATATTAAACCAATCAGAAAGTGGCTTAGGCAGGTGAGTTAAACAAGAGTCATCTTCACATAGTGTGATCAAATATCCCGAACAGCCATTTCTTACTATACAGAAAGATCAATTACAGCAAGCCCCTCAGAAAACAGAAGAATTGCCTATGATAGAGATTGTGACACGTAGGGGTTGTATCACAGATATCTCTAAAGCAACTGTGATGACTGCTTGAAGAGAAATAGTTCGGTGCACATTATGGATACAGATAATAACCTAGATGTAAACAAGAGTGGGAGCCAAGAGATCTAGGGTTACAAATGAGAGTGGCACAAAGGCAGTATAGAGAGTCTTACACAACGTGTTCTAGATTTGTTTGAGAAATCTGCAGATTGGCAGTGGTGCCAAGGTGCATTTAGCTTTGGTTAAAGGCAGATCAACTTTCTAAATATGCATTCCAAGGTGGAGTTGGTGGGGGCTTGACCCTTAAAGTCACCAGAGACGCCCAGTGAATCAGAGTTTACTCATATTTCAGGGTCAACTGCTAATAGAGTAATACATATATCTGAGTTTGGTGGCAGAGGCTTGCAATCTTATCAGTGGACAGACTAAAGCTGGAAGGTTGCAAGTTCCAGGCTACCCTGGACTGTTTACAGAAACCCTGGTCTAGTCTCTTTACGAAAGAAATACCCAGCCTCAATTATAGATTTGCCATTGGCTACTGCTAGTTAGCAAGTCCTCTATTGCCTAAAGAGGAAAGTTAGTCTACAGAATAATAAGAAGCATAGTATCTTACCTACACCAACAATTTAAAGTAGGAGGGATGTGGATGTAAAGACCCAAAGAAATGGAGGAATGAGCCACATGTGCAGGTATGGAGAGTACATTCCAAAATGGAGGAGTTGTCTTAAAAGGCTCCTTAGAATCTGCCTCCTGCTCAACCAGTCCTGAAAAATCACAACTAGCCTCATCCCAATGTCAAGGAGCTGCTTTCTGCTACACTGGTACGGGAGCAGAACCATCCTTATCCCAGCATTGTGGACAACTTTTAGTAGCCCACTAAAGCAGGTAATTAAGGCACATTATATTTGGTCCCAACACCAAATTTAAGTAGGGGCAACCAAAAATAGTTTAGTTGGATAACATCTCCCATGATTAAACTTCAAAAATGTCAGTCATGCAAGAAGACATGCTATGTTGTGTTTAGATGCAATGTCTAGGATAGGCAAGTCCATCAAGACACCCAGCAGATTAAATGTTGTTCGGCTGGGTGAAGAGGAATTACATTTGGGAGACAGAGAAAGTTCTAGAACTAGATTATAGCAATAGCTTCACAGCACTGATAATATACATAATGGTATTGAAAATGGTTGAAATAATGTTATGTGTGTTTTACTGTAATATATTAAAGAAAGCATCTCAAAGGCAAGCTTGTGAAGAGCAACTGCTAAGTTCTGTCGGTTATCTGACTTGACCTCTAGTCACATACTGCCGAAGTCAACTGAACACGGCAGCAGCAGTAGGCTGTCTACCTGTTCCATTCCTCCCAATCCACTGCCTGTTTCTTCTGTTTTGGAAACTACACCAGTTGTTTGACATCCAGTCTCTCATGAGAACCATATGGATGGACAAAACCACACCACCCTGGAGTGGCCCCTTACTTGGAATGCCAGATGAAACACATCATTTAGCAGCTACATATGCCTTTTGTCTTCTGTGGCAACCAGAAGCCTCTACACTACTGCTGGTTTTGTTCTTATTGAAGTGATTTCTTTCATGGAATGTGTGGTTCTAATTCTTAATTTTAAGGTCAACATCTTTTCTGACTGGTACCGTAAATGTTTAACAACTATGACTAAATCATTCCTGCTTTTCTACTTTTATTCTCTGGTGTTCCTCAGGAAAGCAGTCAGGCAGGAGATCAAATGTTCAGGTTGAGCGCTTTGAAGTGGATGTCATCATCAATGTCCTAGCAGCTAAGACCCAGCACCTTCTCCTGAGATCCTGGAGCAAGAGCAAGCACACAGATTAATGCTTCAGAGGATCGATGGTAAGGAGTCTTCCATTTCCATGAACAAGAACGAGCTCTACTGTTTTATGTACCAGCCTGGGGCCATGGAGAAAGAACAGACTTTGGAGTTAGATAGGATTTTCATTGCTGGCATATTATGCTTTGGTGCTGAGGATTGAATTCAGCTCTCGTGCCTACCAAGTATACACTTTACACTAAGTAAAAACTCCAGCCTAAACCCCAGTGTCTTCCAGTCAGCTAACTCGTATCTACTACTCGTATCTATAGCTAAATGAAAATTAAATTTCATTTCACTACAACATTCTTATCTTGAAAATGTAGAATGTATATTAGTCTCTTTTCTGCCACTATAAAAAGTACATATGATAGATAATGAATAAATGAAAAAGCTTGTTAATCTCACAGTTTTGGAGACTCAGTGGTGTGATGGCATCATCAACTGGACTCTAGTGAGGACATCATGATGAATGATGTCAGATGGCAGGAGTGAGTTCAGAGGGAGGTAATGTGGTGAGATGGGAATTGGAGTGATGATCACTGATCTGACTCCTTATGAGAACTTACTGAAGTTCTATTAAAACTACATAATGCATTCTAAGGATTATATTTTTGCTTACATACACATCTTATACCAGACTTCACCTCTTAAAAGATTATAGCACTTTCTAGTCTTTTGTATATGGCAGGGGGACCACAACTTCTAACATACAAACTGTTAGGTAACAAATTATATCCAAACCATAGCTGTTGTTAAAAGAAGTTAAAGTATGTGTTAGTGGTAACTAACCTATCATACTTGTTCAATAAAATACTAGGCATAATAGTGATCACTCAGTAAACAGAAATTTACATTTGCCATAACAGTAATCAGGCATTGCTATTCAGAGATGAAAGTGAACAGATGTTTGAGATGGTGATTCAGCAATGTGCAGAATCATCAATCCTTTAATTTTTTCAGGTTACAATGAAGAAAGCATGTCCTTTATCCTGTTATAAAGATAATACAGTACATTTTAAAGAAAGAATAGGTATTTAACATTCTGGTTAAGTATCCCTACAGAGGATGAAAGAAGAAATAAATGCATAAGGGCTTCACAGCTCCAAGGACAGAGGCTACAAGGCCTCTATCCTTTCTAGTCTTATCTTACAGCCCCTGTAACAGTAGCTCCCATTTTGGTATTGAAAAATAGGGTTTGAGTGTTATAAGTGTTAATTTTAGGGCTCTATTTCCCCTAAGAAGTGTTATTCTGGAATAATTAGCTAAAGTAAATGAATAGAAGAATAGTTCCTGGAGGGATAAAGTTTTAAATTGTAAACTCATTAGGATGTATTAACCCACAAGGTACTTTTCTGGTTTACTTTTTATTTGGGAAGTTATTTCATCTTCTCCTAGGAAGGGATAGTGCGTACTATTAATTAACAATATTATTTTGTGTAACTGCTTTCTGAATTGTTAAACTGCTTTGAAGTCCTTGTCAAGCAACTCAATGTAGTACTCACTTCACATAGAAACATTAATGGACAAGTGGTGTGTTTAATGACAGGGTTAAACATGGATTTCCAGATTTGAATACTTTTCCTTGCATAGGCAGACTATATAGAATAAGAAAAAATTAAGCCTTGACTTTTACTTATTGATGATTTTAAATCGTTAGTGTCTGACACAAAATATTCTAGATTTATCTTGGATTTCCTTTGTACAGATCTTGCAACAAGTCATTTCTTCAAGAAGGAAAAGACATGAGACTTATTAAGAAAAAATCAAGCAAGAAAAGTAAGGACACATAGTAAAATAACAGGTACTTGGCATTCTACAGTAATAAAAACAAGTGTTAGTTTTCTTGAGAAGTTTCTTTGAAATATCATTTCATGTCCATGTAATTGTCATGTGTAAATAAAAAGGGGTCCATTTAAAGAATTAAGGAAGAACTTCACTTTTAGCTGATTGAACCTAGGACCTCCTGCATACTAGTGTGGCACTCTGCCATTGAGATGCATCTCCAGACCTCTTTATACTTTATACTTTGAAATAGGAGCTTAATAAGTTGTCCAAACTTGCAGTGAACTATTATGCTCCCAGTGTAGCCTGTGGAATAGGTAGGGCTATAGGCCCACATCACCAGACATTGACGCATTTTTTTCTTTTTATCTTTAAAGAAGTGGAATATTTTTACATGTATCATATCTAGTATATAATTTGTCCTTGAGTTTTTAAAACATTATTTTTATTAAATCTTGGAGAATTTTATATAGTGTGTTTTGTATCAGGAATCTTAAAAGTTCTTATTAATAAAATCAAACCTGAGCCATGTATTGGGGTGAACTGGAAGTTCAGAGAACCAGAACAAGCCACAGCTACCTCACCTCGCCGGATCCTAAGCTGGTCTTGTTTCCTCAGACTGGAGGCCTCTGAGTCCTCATCCAGAATGGGTCTCAGCTGAACTGTTGCTAGAAGCCTGAAAGCTTAACCAGCCAAATGCTTAACCAGGCCAAATGCTGCTAGTTTCTGGTCCTCACGCCTTATATACCTTTCTGCTTTCTACCACCACTCCCTGGGATTAAAGGCTCACTTTCTGGGATTAAAGGCTTGTGTCACCAAGCCTGGCCGTTTCCAATGTGGCCTTGAACTCACAGAGATCCAGAGGGATTTCTACCTCTGGAGTGCTAGGATTAAAGGTGTGAGTGCCACCATTTTCTAGCCTTTGTATCTAGTGGCTGTTCTGTCTCTGACCCCAGATAAGTTTATTAGGGTGCACAATATTTTGGGGAACAGAATACCACCACAGTGTTTTGAACTTATTTACCTTACTGAATTCCTACTGTAACAACCCACTCCATACCCCATCCCTTCCAACCCAACTTTAAAGAGTCCTCCTCTTTCTCTTCTGTCCTATCCTCCTCTTTTCTCAAATTATGTTTCCAGGTTACTCTTAGGAGCAATATGTGGTTGACCTGCAGGAATTCTATCATTAAACAAAATTGACACTCCCTCCACAGGCAGCTATCAAGTTCAAATAGCTCCTATGCTAGTGGTGAAATTTTATCCTCACCTCTCCCTCTATGCTGGGATTTTATTTGGCGGGAGCTTACACAGGTCTCATGCATGCTGTCACAATCACTATGAGTTCATAGTTGCAACTGCATGTTGCATCTGGAAAACACGGAATCCTGGAGATTATTCACCATCTCTGGTTCTTAAATATTTCTACACCATCTTTGAAGAGCTCTCAGCTTTGAGAACAGGGTTATATTGTGTGTGTCCACTTTTGGTCTAAGCTCTCCACAATCCCTTATTTTTTTTACACAGTGGCCAGTTGAGGGCCTTCCTGTTAATTGCCATCTGCTACAAGAAGATGCTTCTCTGATGAGAGTTAAGATTCTCTGACCTATGAATATAGTAACAAATCATTAGAGGTCATTTTAATACCATATCCATTTAGCAGAATAATATCGTTGGGTTCTCCCAGAGGGTTTATATTGGATTTAGCCATAGATTCTTAGCTCTTTTAACAGTTACAAATATAGGTTAATTTCATGAAGTGAGCTTTAGATTCAGTCAGAAATTTGGTTGTTCCCTGTCCTGGCTAGTTTTATGTCAACTTGATACAAGTTGGAGTCATATGAAAGGTTGAAACCTCAATTGAGAAAATAACTCCATAAGATCCAGCTGTGAGACATTTTCTTAATTAGTGGTTGATGAGGGAGGGCCCAGACCATGGTGGGGCTGTTAGTCCTGGGTTCTATAAGAAAGCATACTGAAAAAAGCCATGGGAGCAAGCCCATAAGCAACACCTATCCATGGCCTCTGTATTAGCTCCTACCTCTAGGTTCCTGTCCTGTTTGAGTTCCTGTGCTGACTTCCTTTGATGAAGAATAGTGATATGAAAGTATAAGCCAAATAAACCCTTTACTCCCCAACGTGCTTTTTGGTCATGGTGTTTTATTGCAGCAATAGAAATCCTAACTTACACACTCCCATAATATTTGTGTCACTATTGTGCCAGTGGGCTTATCTTTTCAGTGCTACCATTATATTGTATAGAATTTACAGCTGGATAAAACTGATGATTACTTTTCTTTTTGGTAGTGTGCATAGTACCTTTTACCACCATGAAAGCTAGTCAGGAAGGATGCAGTTTCCTGGTGAGTACCAGCTTGATTTCTCTATATTCTGTGACTCAAATATGTGATGTCTTCAGCAATGGGGATCTTACTGGAAGTTCACGGAAAACATCCAAAAGAATTGGCAAAAGGTTGGAATTCTTGGGATGAGGGGAGGTCTCTGTGAACCTTTTGGTCAACAACTTAAAAAGAGGTAAGCCATTCCTGGTACTGGTGTTTTTTATTTGATAGCATCTAGGTTGATTCCAATTTATGGCTATTATGAATAGAACAGCAAAGGACTTGGTTGAGCAACTTTCTCTGTTGTATGATGAAGTGTCCTTGCATACATGCCCAAGAGTGATGTAACTGGATCTTAGAGTAGATCGATTTCCATTGAGGTAGAGGAACCATCACAGTGATTTCTACAGTGGCTGTACAAATTTGCAGTCTCACCAGCTATGAATAAGTGTTCCCCATACTCCACATTCTGACCAGCATGAGCTGTCACATGTTTTATAGATCTTAACCATTCTGATGGGTGTAAGATGAAATCTCAAGGTAGTTTTGTTTTGTATTTCCCTGATGTCTAAGGATGTTGAACATTTTTTTAGGTGTTTCTCAGCTGTTTGAGTTTCCTCTTTTGAGAATTCTCCCTTTAGATCTGTACCCCATTTTAATTGGGTTGTTTTATTGATATCTAGATTTTTAAGTTCTTTATATGTTTTAGATATTAGCCCTCTATCAGATGTGTAGTTGGTACAAATATTTTCCCATTTTGTAGGCTGCTACTTTGTTCAAATTTGTTTCATTCCATTTATTTCAACCTTCATTGTCTTCATGGTTTGCTTGTATCACGTTTAATGACAAGTATTAAATAATTCAATCCATAAAATTCTGCTTTTTCTGATGAAATATTCATTTATGTGTGTATATTTATTGATGTTTTCTATCTTTAGCATTTTTGTCCACTTAAAATTAATTGCATGCAACTATTTGACTTCTTGATTTCTTTCAGACGAAATTTTCCTTTTCTCAAACTATTTTCTTCTCTACTGATATTGAAATGATTCATGGTTTCTATTATAAGGGTTGCTTATTATCTGTTTTGCTTATCTTTTGTCAACTAAACAAAAACTAGAGTCACAGGGAAGAAGGAACCTCAGTTGAGGATAGTCTCCATTAGACAGTCCTGTAGGAAACTCTGTGGGACATTTTCCTAATTAGTGATTGAAATGGTAGGGCCCAGTCCACTATGGACAGTGCCACCCCTCGACAGGTGTGCCTACATTCTAGAAGAAAGGAGACTAAGCAAGCCATGAGGAACAAGCCAGTATGTAGCATTTTTCCATGGCCTGCTGTGGATATCGCTCTGTGTAAATAAAATGCTGATTGGCTAGTAGCCAGGCAGGAAGTATAGGCAGAACAAGCAGAGAAGAGAATTCTGGGAAGTGGAAGACTGAGGCAGAGAGACGCTGCCTGCCGCCATGATGAGAAGCAACATGTTAAGATACCAGTAAACCATGAGTCATGTGGCAACTTATAGACTAATAGAAATGGGTTAGTTTAAGATATAAAAACAGTTAGCAAGAAGCCTGCCATGGTCATACAGTTTGTAAGCAATATAAGTCTCTGTGTGTTTACTTGGTTGGGTCTGAGCAGCTGCAGGACTGGTGGGGGAGAGAAATTTGTTCTGACTGTGGGCCAGGCAGGAAAACTCTAGCTACAATGGCCTCTGCTTTAGTTCCTGTTTCCATTTTCCTAGCTTAAGTTCCTAGACTTCTTAATGATGGACTGTGATGTGGAACTACAATCTGAAGAAACTCTCTCTTGCCCAAGTTGCTTTTTTTTTGTTTTGTTTTGTTTTTTGTTTTTCAAGACAAAGTTTCTTTGTGCAGCTTTGCGCCTTTCCTGGAACTCACTTGGTAGCCCAGGCTGGCCTCGAACTCACAGAGATCCGCCTAGCTCTGCCTCCCGAGTGCTGGGATTAAAGGCATGCGCCACCACTGCCCGGTGCCCAAGTTGCTTTTGATTATGATGTTTGTCATGGCAACAAAAGTTAACTAGAACAGTGTCAAATTAAAATTGAAGTTTTAATTTGTTTTATTTTATATCTGTACTTGAATACTATTACTGATACTTTATTCCATGTGTTATTATCTAGCTCTTTGGTTCTTTAATCAGTCTTTCTTCTTACTCTACATTTTCTCATTTGTGAGACCATTCTTCCTTTGAATTTTCCTGGAACATATCTCTTATAGATCATTTTCCTGAAGGCATCTTAGTAGTACAATTACTTAGTTTTATTTCAATCTTATTTGCCCCTGATCTTGATAGCGAGTGTCAATGGGTTGTAACTCCTGTTAACTCACTAGTACTCTAAATACGTTTTCCCAGCCCTTGCTTCTGTTGTAGCTATTGAGCTCTGCACTATTCCAGTTGTCTCTGTTTGGGTGGATTCACTCTTGTCTTTGTTCTTGCTCTTTTTTGCTATTTCTGGGATAGATCTGAGTGTAGATTTATTTGTAGAACTTGATCACTTGAACAAACAGAGTATTTGAATAGATAATCATGAACAATCATATAATCTTGATGATATAAGTCCAGTGAAATAGTATAGACTAAAATTCCAAATATTTTATGGCTTTTTATTATTCATGCTTTATAAATTTTTATAGTGTCCATTCCTTAATTGTATTTTGTCATCAGACATTTCAGCTGATGCTTCTAAAAGACCTACTGTAGCTCTTGAACTGATATATTTGATTCTGTGTCATTTCTTTAAGTTTCTAATTTCAGGAGTTCCATGGCCAACATTTAAACATTTAGGATAGTTTTCATTATTCCAACTTCTCATTTCATTTAATATTTTTTATTTATTTTGCTTTTTCTTTTGGTTTTTGGAGACAGGGTTTCTGTGTGTAGCTTTGGCTCCCCTGTAACTTGCTCTGTAGTCCAGGCTATCCTCTAGCTCAGAAAGATCTGCCTGCCCCTGCCTCCCAAGTTCTGGGATTAAAGACATGTACCACCACCATCTGGCATATTTTGCTTTTAATATTTTGTTTGTGTACGTGTAAGTTTTGGGGCACATGTGCAGATGAATGTGTGTGCAGGTGCATGTGCATATGTGTGTGTAAGTGTATAGGTCAGAGGACAACCTCAGGTGTTGTTACTCAGTCACTATCAATATTTTGGGATGAAGGGCCATTCACTTAGTCTGGAGCTCAAAGAGTAGGCTAGGTTAACTGATGGAAGAGCCACAGGAATCTGTCTCCAGCATCCCAGTACTGGAATAACAGGTGTGTGGCACAATGTCCAACTTGGCTTTTGTTAGTTTTGAGGATTAAATTCAGGATCTCATGCATAAAAGGCAAACACTTTACTGACTAAAATGTGCCCCAAAATTAAATCATTAAATGATTATTTTAACTTCACATGAAGATTTTTTTCTTTTTTATTGTATTGAAAACATAAGCATATATGTATATTGAAAACACGTACAACATCTTTGGGGACTGTCTTGCTATGTGTTTTCTGTGTACACTTACTCATGCTGAGTTTTATTTTGGATTCACTGGTTCATGTTACTTATGAATTTTTATTGTGAATTTATACTTTCTGTGACTTCTATGGAATAACTGTGAATGATGAGTTTTAAATGCCTAAAATGTCTCTTATTTCAGAACAGCAATGTATTAAGTTTTTAGGTTGAAATTATGGTAGCATTTCGTTGATATAGGCAATTTGAGGAATATTTTTCTTCTTTCAATTTTGCTCATGGCTAGAACAGAATTAACTTGCGAGTGTGGCACCTCGATTCATCTCACCACCTCTGGTCCCTCTCTTTTTCACTCCTCCTTCTCCCCTGCTGCTCTTCTTTATCTTCTCTCTTCCACCCCACTTTTCTCCTGCCCTCCTTTCTGTGTTTCCTTTTCCTCTTCTCCTTCCTTCCCTCTCTTCCTCAATCTATCTTTCTTTTTCTTTTTTATGTTACATTTTTATTAATGGCATAGTGCTTGGAGGTCTCAGCTATTTTGGGGGTCTTATTTCCACTTTCTATTTTGCTGTCCCTAGATCTTGTATCCCACTTGGGAAGACTGTGAGTTGTAGTGTCTCTACATATGCAGGAGGGAGCAATCTTTCACAGTGTTTGCTTCCCTGTCTGAATTTATGTTTACCCTCTGTATTTCATTATAAAGGATTTTACTTATAGTCTCATAGCTCAGTTTCATATTTACAAACACATTTTTATTGCCCATGCATGGGTTATTACTTTCCCCCTTCCCTTATTATTGAAAATAAATTCTTTTCTCATACAATATATCCTGATTACAGTTTTTCTTGTCCAACTGTAATGTGATGGTTTTGGTTTTATGTTATATTTTGTTACGTTTTGTTATTATCTCTTAGAAATCTGTTATTTTCTAGTGAGAGACAGAAAAGAGAGTCAATTCAAATCGGGTGAGGGTTGGGGACGAACTAGAGAAGTGGTGGGAGAATGTAATCAGGATACATGGTATCAATACATTTCTAATACATGATTTATTATTGTTAAATGTTTTACAAATATTGACAGATTCTATTACTCCAGATTTTCAAGATAAAATACACAATTTTCTTGATCTACATTTAATAACATAATCTACAATATAGTCAACTTAATAAATTATTATTGTAACATTTTACAAATGTTATTTAAAATAATTCCTGCTATAATTTTAGGATATTTGTCTTTATTTCATTTCTAATTACATTTTCTGTTTTTTCCCACTTACATTTTAAGCAAATTAATTGCTGAATAATTTTTTCAAGGGGATTCTTCTTAGCTTTATTGAGAAATCATGCCATTTAATTAAGCATATGAGCATATAATTAATACTTTAATATTTTAATTCACTGGAATCATTTGAATTTCCTTGTTGGTATATCTTTGGCAAAGTGACTTCTATATTAGTGTTTTCATCTTGTAATTTTCTTGATACTTCTAGATAACCTTTTTTTTAAATACAAATTAAGAGGCCATGTATACAATTTTTATTGTACTTTTGATGTCTATTCTGTTATTTGTGTTTGGTATTGCTGCATTTCATGAAAATGTAGTATATGGTAATGGTTTTTTTGAGTTTTATAGAGCTTTTAATTTTTTTCTAAAATAGAATTATTTAAAGCATCCAAGTAATCCTTTAAAAGAAGTGAAGTTTGGCTTCTTCGTCAGAAGTCAGTTGTTCATAGGTGTGCAGATCAATGTCAGGGTCTTTATCCATTGTTCCACATATCAGTTTTTTCTGACAATACCAAGCTGTTTTTATTACTATAACTCTATAGCAGAACTTGAAGTCAGAGATGGTGATGCCTCCAGAAGTTGCTTTATTGTGCAGGTTTGTTCTAGCTATCATGGTTTTATTTTTGTTGTTGTTTTTCATTTGTTTTTCCATATGAAGTTGAGTATTGTTCTTCCCAGATCTTTGAACAATTGTTTTGGGATTTTAATGGAGATTACATTGAATCTGTAGATTATTTTTTGGTAAGATTGACATTTTTACTATGTTAATCCTACCTATTCATGAGCATGGGAGATCTTTCCATTTTCTGATATCTTCTTCAATTTCTTTCTTCAGAGACTTAAAGTTCTTGTCATACAGGACTTTCACTTGCTTAGTTAGAGTTACCCCAAGGTATTTTATAGTATTTGTGGCTATTGTAAAGGGTGATGTTTCTCTAATTCCTTTCTTGGCTCCTTTGTCATTTGTATATAGGAGAGCTACTGATTTTTTTTCTTAGTCTTATATCCTACCACATTACTGAAGGTGTTTATCAGCTGTAGGAGTTCCCTGGTAGAATTTTTGAGGTCACATGTATACTGTTATATCATCTGCAAATAGCAAAAGTTTGACTTATTTCTTTCCAATTTGTATCCCCTTGATCTCCTTTTGTTCTCTTACTGCTCTAACTAGAACTTCAAGTACTATATTGAACAGATATGGGGAGAGTGGACAGCCTTATCTTGTTCCTGATTTTAGTGGAAATGCTTTGAATCTCCATTTAATTAGATGTTGGCTGTTGGCTTGCTGTAAATTGCCTTTATTATGTTTAGGTATGTTTCTTGTATTTCTGATCTCTCCAAGACCATTATCATGAAGGGCTGTTGGATTTTGTCAAAGGCTTTTTCAGCATCTAATGAGATAATCATGTGGTTTTTTTCTTTCAATTTGTCCTTGCATCTCTGGGATGAAGCCTACCTGATCATGGTGGATAATTTTTTGATATGTTCTTGGCTTTGGTTTGCTAGTATTTTATTGAGCATTACATCAATGTTCATGAGGGTGATTGGTCTATAATACTCTTTCTTTGTTGCATCTTTGTTTGGTTTGGATATCAGGGTTGCTGTAGCCTCATAAAAAGAGTTTGGCAATGTTTTTTCTGTTTCTATTGTGTGGAACAATTTCAAGAGTATTGGTATTAGTTGTTCTTTGAAGTTCTGCTAAAATTCTGTACTAAAACCATCTGGCCCTGGGATTTTTTTGGTTGAGAGATTTTAATTGACAGTTTCTATTTCCTTAGGGGTTATAGGTCTATTTAAATTGTTTATCTGGTCTTGATTTAATTTTGGTATGTGGAATCTATCCAGAAAATCATCCATTTCTTTAAGATTTTCCAATTTTGTGGAGCATAGGTTTTTGCTGTATTACCTGATGATCCTCTGGATTTTCTTATTGTCTGTTGTTATATCTCCCTTTCCATTTATGATTTTGTTAATTTGGATGCTCTCTCTCTGTCTTTGGTTAGTTTGGATAAGGATTTGTCTATCTTGTTGATATTCTCAAAGAACCAATTCTTTGTTTCATTGATTCTTTGTATTGTACAATGGAAAAAGAAAGCATCTTCAACAAATGATGCTGGCATAACTGGATGTCAAAATGTAGAAGACTGCAAATAGATCCATGTCTATCACCATGCACAAAACTCAAGTCCAATTGCATCAGAAACCTCAATATAAATCCAGTTACACTGAACCTGATAGAAGAGAAAGTAGGAAGTACCCTTGAATGCATTGGCACCAGAGAGTACTTCCTAAATATAATACCAGTAGCACAGACACTGAGAACAACAATTAGTAAATGGGACCTCCTGAAACTAAGAAGCTTCTGTAAGGCAAAGAACATAATAAATAAGACAAAACGACAGCTTACAGAATGGGAAAATATCTTTAACAACCCCACATCTGACAGAGGGATGATCTCCAAATTATATAAAGAATTCAAGAAACTAGATATCAAAATACCTAACAGTCCAAGTAAAAAAAATGGGCTACAGAGCTAAATAGAGAATTCTTAACAGAAGAATCTCAAATGGCCAAAAGACATTTAATGAATTGCTCAACATCCTTAGTTATCAGGGAAATACAAATCAAAATGACTCTGAGATATCATCTTACACCTGTCAGAATGGCTAAGATCAAAAACACTGAAGACAGCTTATGTTGGAGAGGATGTGGAGCACGGGGAGCACTCCTACACTGTTTGTGGGAGTGCATACTTGTACAGTCACTTTGGACATCAGTATGGCAATTTCTCAGAAAACTGGGAATCAATTTTCCTCAAGACCCAGCTTTACCACTCTTGGGCATATACTCATGGAATGCTCAATCATACCACAAGGATACATGCTCAACTATGTTCATAGCATCATTTTTCATAATAGCCAGAACCTGGAAACAACCTAGATGCCCCTCAACTGAAGAATGGATTAAGAAAATGTGGTACATATACACAGTGGAGCACTACTCAGCAGTAAAAAACAATAATATCATAAAATTTGCAGGCAAATGGATGGAACTAGAAAATATCATTCTGAGTGAGGTAACCCAGACTCAGAAAGACAAACATGGTATGTACTCACTCATAAGTCGATACGAGCTGTAAAGCAAAGGATAATAAAAAGGTCCCTAAGAGGGATACATGGATTGCCCTGGGAAGGAGAAATAGATGATATCTCCATGTGTAAACTGAGGGTGAGTTGGGGGGCAATAGAGGGTAGGAGATGGGGGATGAGAACATAAGGGAATGGGATGGTCAAGCTGGAACAGGGACGAAGTGGGAGAGCAATGAAGGAGATACCTTGATAGAGGAAGACATCATGGGGATAGAAAGAAACCTGGTGCTAAGGAAGTTTCCCTGAATCCGCAAGGGTGAACCCAACTTAAACTACTAGCAGTAGTGAAGAGGGTGCCTGAGCTGGTTTATCCCAGCAATCAGATTGGTGGATACTATAACTGTCATCATGGAGCCCTCATCCAGTAACTGAGGAAGAAGATGCAGACACCCACAGCCAAGCACCAGGCTGAGCTCCACAAGTTCAGTCAAAGAGAGAGAAGAGGGATTCTATGAGCAAGGGGCATCAAGATCATGATGGGGAAACCTACAGAGACAACCAAACCAAGCTAGTGGGAACTCATGAACTTTAGACCTACAGCTGTGGAGCCTCCATGGGACTGGACTAGGCCCTCTGCATAAGCAAGACAGTTGTGTAGCTTGATTTGCTTAACGGGCCCCCTGGCAGTAGGATCAGGATCCATCCCTGGTGCATGAGCTGGCATTTTGGAGCCCACTACCTATGGTGGGACACCTTGCACAGTCTTGATGCAGGAGGAGGGGCTTTAGACCTGCCTCAACTGAATGTACCAGGCTCTGCTGACTCCCCATGGGAGGCCTTACCTTTTCAGAGGAGGGAATGGGGAGTGGGTTGTGGGGGGGCAGAGGGAGAGAAGAGAAGAGGATCTGTGGTTGGTTTGTAAGATGAATAAAAAACTTCTTAATAGAGAAAAAGAAAATGAAGTTTGTACTAACAGAAGATATACAATTTGATTTAGGTCATTTTTATCTATTTGTATGGATATTTCTCTAGTTTTATTTACATTAATACTTTTTGTCAAATTACATGCTATTTGAGGTTTCTTTGCATACAAATTTAAGATTATTTAGCCAAATTCTATCAGGTTTGCTCCATATGTATTTTAATGATTTGAATGTCATTACAGTGATCACCAAATGTATGGTTTGCCTTGAGTTCCAGTCATGTCTAGCTATGTTTATAATGAAAAATACGATCCCCACATTGATATTTCATAATGTAGTATCTTAGCCACAGATATAGGCTGTTAAAGCTGTAATAAGTGAGGACTGTCCTGTGCCTCTATGTTTATCTATTTTTCATCTGTCTGTGTGTTTGTATGTGTGGATACTCATACACTTTTGTGCACATATGTGGGGAATCTAGATACTGACATCTGGTATCGTCTTAAATCCCCATCTACCTTACCTTTTGAGACAGGCCCCTGCTGTGCCCAGAACACACTAATTTGATAAACTGGTTAGCCAGTGAACCCCAGAATTTTCTGTCTCAATCTCCTTGATACTGGGATTACAGGTATGTACCACTATGCCTGGTGTTTACATGGGCATGTATTGGGATCTGATCTCAGGTCCTCATGCTTGTTCAGTGAACACTTTACCAACTGAGCTATCTCTCCAGTATCTCTCTTTATTTTTGTTTTGTTTATGTGATCTGAGTATTTTGTATCTGTTTATTATAGTTAATTTATTGTGGCTTTCATATTATCTCATTTTTATATTTGTCTTTAAGACAAATTTATAGAAGTCATCATTGAAGCTTAATCTAGTTTGCATGTATCAATCCTCAATGATAGTCTTTTCATATCATATCATTCTTCTCACTTACTACTATTGGATTGTCTTTGTCCTTTGGATGAACTACACTTTCATTTAGGATTTTAAGGAAAGATACAGAAATGACTTATCTCAACAGACTTTATAATCATTATAGTATGTTAAATTTTAGCAGAATATGGTCTAAACCAAAAGGACATATATCTAGCTTAAATAAGATTTTTTTCTTCTACAAGTTATAGCAGAAATACAAAGGGTGAAGCATAAAGAGATAAACTATCATATTATTAAAGATTGTCTGAAACCATGCTTTATGGGTATCATCTGATTTAGTTTTCAGATGTCCAAGATTAGGGATATAGTATTCCTTCTACTGGAGGTCAGAAGTTGCAACTCAAAAGGTGAATGAATCTATCCAAAGTCTCAGACCTGAGAAATGAAGCTGGCCCCTGTCTAGCCCCACCCAGAAGAAGAAGTACCATATTAAGGCAAGAATAGAGTGCTACAGGTGTAGCATCTTTCACCATCAATTCTTCCACATTGGAGGCTGAGGGAGGAAGATCTTCAACTTAGGTCCAGGTTGGGCTATACAGTAACAATCTGTCTCAAAAGAAAAATACAAGTCGTTACAGAGCAGAAGAATTAACAAATTCTCCATAAGACCTGAGAGCTGAGAGACAGGGAAGCAGCAGATATCAGGTGATATTTGAGAAGAGTAAATAATTTATAGAACTTTTCCCAGTGAGCAAGGAAGGAGAAAATATTCCAGGCTAAGAAGACAATAGGAACAAATGGTGTATAAGCTTTTATCCTTTATAGGAATAAGTCAGTTTTTCTTTACCTGATTTCCAAAATAGCTCATTAATGATTATTGACTTTCCTTATGTAATAGTCCTCTTTGCTGCATTTAGTGCACATGTCATTTGCCTCTGTCATATTTTCCTACCCTTTCTCCTGAATGACAGAATTAGTTGCAGCAGCAG
This sequence comes from Peromyscus nudipes, assembly GCA_902168325.1. Taxonomy (NCBI): domain Eukaryota; kingdom Metazoa; phylum Chordata; class Mammalia; order Rodentia; family Cricetidae; genus Peromyscus; species Peromyscus nudipes. The sequence continues at coordinate 29,392 of CABHPH010129745.1, read as the reverse complement.
CAGCAGAATAGATTATATTTACTAACCTCCCCTGAATGTTTGTGGTCACAAACACATTACTGGGCAACTTCTGGGAAAGCTCTGTTAGAGATGGACTGAGAAATGACATTTCCTTTTGCTTCCTGACTGGGTGTTTTGATTCTTTCTCAAAATCATGTATGTTTTAAACCATGCGGCAGGCTTAGCATTGGAAGTTACATGTTAGTAGCCATAAAATGCAGGGCAACAGGAGTCTGGGTTCCCTGGTGACAATGATAGGTCAACAGACAAATCCCAAATTATTGGTGAAATTATTAAGGCCACTCCACTTAGTTAAAAGGGAGGTTTATTTTGTGGGGTAACTTACAAGTGAAGGGATAGGTAACAGGGTCTGGGAAAGGTGTAGTACAGTCCGGCGGTGTTCTCTGGAGAACTCTGCTCGGTCTACTTCCAGCATCCAGGGTCCAAGAACCAAGAGAGCTGGTGCGTACGGATCTCAGGTCTTCAGGGTCCTCTCTTGTCCTCGCCTTGTAGGAGTGACAGTTACTGAAGCCTCAGTGGGGGTTGGAACTTCCAGATCAAAGCTGGAATGGCTACACACTACACCAAATATCTATTTTAATGTATATTTTATGTGAAAAATAAATTAATCTTTTAGTTAAATTCTTGTTGATCACCCTCTCAGCCACATTCAACTTCTAGTTAATACTTCCCACATTTAACAATTATTCTGAGCATCGTAAGGTGGGTCCCTGAGGTACTTGCAAATTCTTACATTGAGGAAATACTATTTGGAAAATGCAAAGGAATACTGACAGAATTCCCATCTTGAACTCGATTTCCAAGGTGGACTCAAAGGCGTTCTTATAGCAACTGTGTGATCTGGAATGAAGCCAGGAGGCTTTCAGGAAGAGAAAGTGGTTGTGTTGCTGCTGATACTGCTACAGTTTAGGTGAAACTGAAGGGCTGGAGTGATGACCTTTCAGGAAGAACAAATGTTATTAAATAATGGATTTTTGTCCCACCTCCTGCTACAGTCAAGAGCAAAGGGATGAAAAGGGAATCCCATTCTTCTATTAATAACTCCTTAGTCAGCCTCATGCTGACAAAGCAGAAAGCCACTGTAAAATTAGCAATTGTGCCTGAAAATTAGTCCCTGTCAAAGCCATTAAAAGTGAAAAGGAATTAAAGAGAATTCTATTAATGGAGTCAAGGATGGAAAACCAGGAGTGTTAGAGTATAAATGCCCAGAAAACTGATACTTATTTTAAGAAAGGTATTACCCTGGCATTAAAAAGCTGGTTGCAGCTGTGCGTGAGGAAAATGGTAATTTACAGCCCTTGGGTCAGTGCTTTTCTTAATGGCTCCATGGAGCAAATCTATCAGAGCTTGGAAGAACACATGATGCAGCTGATGTTAATGAATTCTGCCCCTCCCACCCTCATTTGAGGAATCCCTGTTCCACCTTAGAAAGGCAAAGCAGGCAGTGGAAAGGACTTGGGATGTTATAACACTAGTGAGGTTTGAACCTGTCTCTGTCCCTCCACTGGCCATGGGAAAACCGCTTCACCATTTGAGACCTCTATATTGTCAGATACTCACCACATGCAACTTTATGAAAATGATAATTCAATATCCAATATTGTGGAAAAATCAGAAAAAGAAGCAGACTCTTTCAACAATAAAGATAGCAACCATTCCTAACCTGAGCATCCACATCACAGGAAAAAGATGACTTTTCTGTAGGCATCTTGTGTAGCCTTGTTGGCTTTCACAATTATAGAAATTTAACACCTTTTTATTCAAAGAAGTGAGGTTTGGGGGCAGTGTTGGGGGATTCACTGAGTTTCAGTCACTCCATCTTAGTCCAAGCAGGCATTTGTGTCTAAAATATTCATTTCCCCACTGGCTAAAAGGGGCCAAGACAGAAACAAAGTAACTAATGCACATCAAGGAAAAGTACTACTTGAAGGGAGTAGATTATTGCTTTAAGACCAAACAGTATTTTAGAAGACCTTTTGCTAATCAGTGGCTGCTGCTGTTGCTGAGTGGTGGGGAGTTGTTATAAAACTCAGGTTATACTGTCAACACTATCCAGAGTTCTCTCCAAATGTAGTAATGGAGCCCTGGAATTATCCCCCTTTCAAGCTGTTGGGATCTCAACATCATGGGATGTGGTTTAGGTGGGACCCTTGGGAATGGTTGCTCAATAACACCACCACAGAATATTCTTTCCAATGTTTGTTTTAGCCCCTAGCCCTATCCCCCAACCACAAAGACTATTCTTCCCAGAACAGTTTATTTTGGTTCATCATGTGAGACTATCTTTTACACAGAGAAGCCTTAGTTACTTCCTAGGGATCCACCGGAGTGCAGCAAATCCATGCACAAAAACAATGGAAATATCTTTCTGGATACTGGAAGATGCAGTCAGGTGCCTGCAGGACCAGGGTGCTGTAAGGGAGAAATCTCCTTTGCATCTCTGTGCTTCTGTTGCTTGATGCCATCTGTGACATTCCTTGGATGGAGAGATATTACTCTAAGCTCTTCCCACTTCATCACATGACCTCCCTTTCTAGGTATTCTTCATCTCATTGGGCACCAATCAGTACAGTAAGAGCTCCAATTACATCTGCAGTGACCTAATTTCCCAATAAATTCACACTTTGTGCTTAGGAATTCAGTATGTTTGGGGGGTTAGCACAATTAAATTTAGAATATAAACATGGTTAAGAATTTGTTCCCAATCTTAGCAACATGGCTTCTTATAGACATTTTCTTTAGGAATAGCAAAACTTGACTTTTACCTGGGCCAAATCCAACCTACGGGCCAAACAACCTTAACCAAGTTATTTAAGCCATAGTTTCATCTTCTTAAAAATGAAAATAAAAAGACTATGGTTAGAGCATTAGCATCAAGAAGATTAGCATAGGCCAGGCACAATATAGATACTGCTTTCTTCTCCTTGTACCAAGACTTCATCGTTCAATCAGTAAGGGGCCGGTATATAAGGCTTGCCTCTTCCTAAATAAACTGAGCTTGTTGTTTCAACATCCTCCCAGAGTCTGTGTTGTTGAGTCTGTGTCTACTTGCCCCCCACAAAGGGAACAGCATAGGACCCTGCCATCCAATTTCATTCAATTTGATGCCCTCTTCTGACTTCCACAGGTACCAGGCATACATGTGGTACACATACTTACGTGCAAGCAAAACACTCATACATACAAAATAAAATAAATGAATCTTAAAGATATGTTTTAAAACTCAAACTACACACACACACATACACGTACACACACACACACACACTACACACATACAAACATACACACTATACATGTGGGAGAATACACATTGTACATGTATAGAGCAAAATTTCATCACTTACAGCAGATACTCAATTTTTTCCTGAATTTTAACTAAAGAAATTATTTAGTACAATGCCAAAAAACTTTTAGGAGTAGACTGCTTCCTAGTTTAGAACTGACCACTGATCTAGTGAATGGAAAAAGGCCCAGGACTTACAATATATGATATACTCTGTGCTAGATGAGTTATCTGTCATTTCACTGTATCCTAAAGCAACATGAAGAAGCAGTAACATGGGATATAGAGTAAAGGAATATTGTCAGCTATTAATCCCTGGAGTGTCTTTCTTTTTGCCTCCACTAGAGCTGTATGTGCCTTGGGTCAGGAATTCAACTATCAGACTATCAGTAACATGGGCAACAAGGTGAATGAGGAAGCACAGCAAATCAGGCTTCCCTTGGCAAACTACTGCCTGTGATTTAATGGTGGTTTATCAAAGGCACCTCCAAGACTATTCCTACTGAGTAGTGTAGCATGAATCTTAGACGGTCTTATTAATAAAATCAAACCTCAGCCAGGTATTGGGGTGAACACTGGAAGGTTAGAGAGACAGAATAAGCCACAGCTATCTCACCTCGCTGAATCCTCAGCTGGTCTTGTTTCCTCAGACTGGATGCCCCGAGCCCTCATCCAGAATGGGTCTCAGCTGAACTGCTGCTAGAAGCCTGAAAGCTTAACCAGCCACATGCTTCTCCAGGCCAAAGGCTTCTCCAGGCCAAAGGCCTCTAGTTTCTGGTCCTCATGCCTTATATACCTTTCTGCTTTCTACCACCACTCCCTGGGATTAAAGGCTGACTTTCTGGGATTAAAGGCATGGGTCACCATGCTTGGGTGTATCCTTGAACACATGAATTTCTGCCTCTGGAATGCTAGGATTAAAGGCGTATGCTACCACTGCCTATCCTCATGTTTAATATTGTGGCTGTCCTGTTCTCTGACCCCAGATAAGTTTATTAGCATACACAATATTTTGGGGAACACAATACCACCACAGAGTAGGACTGCCTTTCTTCCAAAGGTGTATGAAAATAGTTCAGGCAAAGGTTATAATACATTGAAGACTGCTTACTGCATCATGCATGGACTCAGGGTGACCCAGTAGTATCCTTTTCCATGACTCATTGAAATCAGAAGAGGAGAAGGAATCAGGCTCTAAGTATGGGAATCCATTCCAAGATTTCAGCCTCTTGGTTGTGTGTTCTAGAGGAATGAGGCTCTACATTAGCTGGGAGTGATTTTTCACTTTTCAGACCCCCCCCTTAGAGAGCAGTCTCTCCATGGCCCTTCCGTTCCACCTGAGGACTCAGCACAAGTGCCAAGTAGATGAGCTCTCCAGATAGTTGCTTTGCCTTTTTAAGAGAAATCCTAGAAGATTTGCAGTTTGGAAGAGTAGAGAAACCATTGGATTTATCACTGTTTCTGTGCTCTTTCCTTCTTTCTATTATCTGTGTGACTTACATAGTCTCTTGGATACCGATATGAATCATACAAGCCTTCCAAAATAATATATTTCCTCTTATTCTTGAGGGTAGCCTATATTCAAGGCATTTTATGGGTATTTTACTCTGAATTTGCTGAATACACTATACTTGATTCACTTGTCATAAACTTGAAGGCTATTCTAAGTTAAAAAAAAAAAACAAAAAAAAAACAAAAAATAAAAGAAAACCTTCTAACTGGTATTGCTGTCAGTGAGGGCCCCTAACAGCAGAAACCTCATGAAGCAGTAGATTTCAATGAAGAGGTTATCATCTCTAAAAGGATGTTTAATGGTATCTGAGATGGTTTTAATTGGTTGTCATAACTGGTGTGTGTGTGTGTGTGTGTGTGTGTGTGTGTGTGTGTTTGTGAGAGAGAGGGAAAGAGAGAGAGAGAGAGAGAGAGAGAGAGATCTCAGCATCAATATTTACAAAGGAGAAGAAATGATTGCTTCTAAACACTCCCACAGAAAGGATTACTTTGTCCAAATATCAGTTCCAGTAGAGCTGAGAAACTTCACTCAGAGGAGTACTTTTTCCTTTAACCTTCGGCTTTCAGTGTGGGAACTGTGTAACACAGAGGTGGATCCAGTAGACTCTCTAGTAACTTGTGGGCCAGATGGCTTGACTACCTCAGAATTAAAGGGACATTGTCTCAAATAATATAGAAAGATGAGGACCTGACCTCCACACATGTGTCATAGCATGCACATGCTTGTAATCCTCCACATGAACACACAGACACACACACACACACAAATACAAACACAAAGAACTAGAGCCAATTGACAGAGGATATAACTCTTTATTAGCAATTAAACAAGTAACAAGAGCAATATAACTCATTGTGAGCAATGGCAATGCTGTCTTTATAGTGCTATTCTCTTGTATTCTCTTATTGTACATGAAGAGCATGTCCTAATTTTAACACAGCCATACAAAGGAGGGCGAGATGGTCTCATTTATGAACTTTGTCACACTCTCAGCTCACTCAGGATCTCTAGTTAAGATTTCCACTTCTCAAGGATTCTACTAACTCATTATAGTAACACCTTGGGATTCAAAACCTTAATCACAACAGAAGATTTCAAGGCCATAGATGCCATCTCGGTGTTCTCAACGCAAGGCTGTACTTTTCCGAGCTTAGTCTAATGCTGTGGAACTTGGACATTTATTCCAAATTCTTGACTGTCTAATATTATAATATCTGAGAAACTTTAAAATAACAAGGATAGCTACATTTTCAGTAAGACAGTAAACATTTTACTCATTGAAGGGTGTTTGAGTTTCAAAAGCAAAATGCATGTTGATGCTTAAAATACAGGCTCAGTTTAAATCTTAGCCCTGGCACCCACTACCTCATATTATGGCCTCTTGATGGGTGGATAAATGTTTCATGCCTCCCAAAATCCATAGAATTATTATGACCAATTATTAAAAGCACCAATGGAATATGACTCATAACAAGCTATATGGTTTAATAAAAGAAGGAACTCTTAACATTACCATCCCAGATTTGCCAGAAGTGGGGCGGATGATAGGATTCAGGGTTTCATTTTGTTTACTTCTCCCACTGCCTCTGTAACTGAACACATGTCCATCTTGATTTCCTTTCTCATCTCTGAGAGTTTTACATCCTTTGATTGTAAGAACTGATGGATTTGGGAGCCTTGATGACAACCTAGTTACTTTGTAGATCCTGCAGAACTGAAAATGAGCTCACTGATCATGATCTCCATAGCTGTGGAAATTGTTAGAAAGGAAAATGGGATTGGGCACTTGGCGACAGTGAGGCACAGGGGGTGGGGTGGGCAGAGAATTGGACACAGGTCAAAGAATATGGACCTGATTTGAGTATAGTACATACATTGATCATTTTGTGGCAGCTTCCAACTTTATCCTCACTATTAGAAATGAAATAGTAAATTTAAAGGCTCTCTTGGCTGCTACCACATCTGCCTTTGATTTGTTTGTGTCTGCTCAGCACAATCTTCTGTATTCATTCTGCTCTACCCTGCTGCATGGCCATCTTCCTTCTTCAATAGTTCTGTGGCCCTAGATTTTAAGATGTCTTCCAACTTACCCACCAGCTTGTTTACCATGTCTGCCCACCAGTCAGAAATCCTAGAATAATGCAGGACATTTGTCTGAAGGTTCAGGGTCTTCTGTGCATATATTACATTCAGAGAGACCATAATGAAGCTTGTGGGACTAACTAATGGTTACAGAAAAACTAGCTGATACAGAAAACCCAAATGCAACAAGCAAACTCTCCACAGAAACCGGAGCTGCCTGGGAGCAGATAAAACCAGGAAACAAATCCATGACACACAGACACATCCATTCTTGGTACACAGAGTCAACAGAGCAGGATGGAGAGAGGATTCATGTAGAAGCAAGTAAACATCCAAGTCCCCCCACGGTGTACAGGAAAGAAGGTGCTTCCAGGACAGGAGCCATGGCCAGGCTCCTGAGTCAGAAAAAGGCAAGGGTTGAGGCATGTGGAATGTGTTTATTTTGTCATGGGCTTTGTGTTGTACTCCATATTTGTTAAATGCTTCCTCTTCCATTCCTTTCGACAGCCTAATAAAGTATTCTTTTCTTTAGTTTTGTCAACGAAGAAAACTAAGGCCAAAACAGTTTAACGAAATCATCTTATATTCTTCAGTAGACCTTGATACTAATCAATTTTGTCTGGTTCCAAAAAGTATATTTTTGTACCAAACTTTGTTTTTATTTAAAGCTCTTTTAAGTGATGTTCACTTTGAGATTTTTATTAATACTACTCTGCTAAGGCCTTGCACTTTTATCTCACATTTTTTGTTAAGTATTTTTCTTAAACACTATTTACATGGATGTATTTTAAATGAAGATGTATAATACATTTATAATGAAAAAGAAATGCTACTTGCCACAAATAGATAGAAATGACAATAAATAAATGAAAGAAGGCTGTTATAATTCTTATTATAGAGCATGGGAGGCTCTGTGCCTAAGGCACAGTTTCTCTGTTAAAAATAAAGTTAACAAGTATTTAAAAGCTGCCAATGACACGGAATACCATTTCCTGTAGTGTAACTGAAAGGATTCAAAGACGAGTAAAATGACTTCTTGTGGAACATGTCATAGCTTTAGCCCTTTCTGAGGATCTCCAGTTTTATATCAACCTGTGAGGAGGCCTTGCTCACGGCAGTGGCGGCAATGCAAACTCTGCACTTCAGCAAATGTTATATTGTATCCTGTCTCCTCAGTTTGACTAGAAGGATGCAAAAAATCAATCAATTTGGATTGTTCTAGAAGGCTCCTGACCTAGCTTTCCTACTGTAAGATTTCTATGTGATATGTTGTAACTGGAGGTTATAACTATTTTCTACTAGGAAACATGAAACTATTTCTTATAGTAGATAATTAATTGTCCATTCCTAAGACTATAATTTAATGCCTTGAAAAATGTTAATATGCCCCACAGCCAACTTTACATTTAAGTCAAAGTAAATCAAATCTAATCACTCAGCTTTTCTCTTGTGTATTTCCAGACTGCCCTGCCCTCTGCTATTGATAATCTGTTTTCTCTATTTAAAGAACCTGTCCTTGTTCCCACAGAATGCCTATATATGTAATGATGGTGAGTACAGAGATGCCAGCCTGGAAAGATGAGGGTAAGAGAAACATGCTGAATAAAGTGTTGACAGGGATATCTAGTCTATTGATATTGTGGTCCATTATTATCTACAAAGTTAAGGCTTGAAAACTTCACAATGAAGTTAGCAAAAATCTTTCACAATGTTTAAGTAAGCTTATGATTTTGTGCTTGGCTGCATTTATAACTAGCTTGGCTATCTGCAGCCTGTGGGTTGGGGGTTGGACACACTGGAAGATGCCTACTGTGATTAGCAAATGGGAAGCTCCAAGAAAACTTAGTTGGGAGTGTTCAAGTGTAGCACTGGGAATATGTGTGAACTATGAGGTAAATGGGAGCTGAGTAATCAAAGACAACAAATGCATTATTGACTGAGATGAAACCTGCAGTGTTAGAATAAGGCAATATTTGGCATTTCTGAGCTTGTTTTAAATTATGAGGTGAAAGTTAGAGAAGGAAATGCATTAAGATTTAGGAAAGATGGGAGAGAAAAGGATTAAGAAAAGTGAGTGGAAGATGCTTATGGTGAATTGATGAATTTCCGTACATAGAATGGAATGGCTAGGCTGATTTTGGGTCACACATTTAGCAAGGAGCAGCTAGTGGAGAAGGGGAGATCTCCCTAACTGTTGCCATTTAATTGTGATATGAAGACAGTGAGACTGCTGATTCAATGTGGAGTCACAAAAGACTAAAGACAGCCCAGCCCTCTGCATCTGTGCTTAGATCTGTGTCGGGGGAAGATGCACGTCTCTTTCCCAGTTTAGTCACAGATTAGTTTCCACATGGAACAGAAAAATTCCATTTTCAAAGTCTTGAATATTAGCATCCCCCTCTATTTCTTTCTCTGACTCTTCCCCTAGCCCCTCACTGTGTATCCTGGTTTGGCTTGAGGTTACAGTCTTCATAACTCAGCCCCCCTGAGTCCTGAGACAGAAGGTCCTTCTCTTAAGTATGCTTTGTCTACACTACTGCCACGTCCTGCTAAACATGTCCTTCAGACTTCCTCAGTCCTCAAATCCCTCCCCAAATGAGGATATAATGATGGATGCTTATTCTTAAACCAAAATACTAAATACTTAAACCATTTTTATTATGACATATTTTCAGAACAGTTAATTTTTAAACGGATTTTTATTAGGTATAACAACTTCTATGTAATCACAATGCTCACATAAATAAAAGAGAAATATCATCCCTGATGTGCTTTCATCAGAGAAAGTTATTGCAGAGTTATTTCAGGAACAGAGTTTCATTAAGGCTAGCCAAGTCCCTGACTGAGAGTCACTGAACACCAACTGTACATGGGCAATTTCCTAAGACATGTAAATATACAATCTCACCTAATCTTTATAATAATCTCACAGAGGAGAAACTATTAATATTCCACTTTACAGATAAACCATTAGAAGCTGGGAGGGCTGATTAATTTTCACTGAACCAGCAAGTGATTGAGCTTGGATTTGAACTCAGGCTTGCTTGGGAGGTCAAGCTTCCATGTTCTCAGTTACAACCTCAGTTGTGCTCTTGTTTGTTTTCTGACCATCCAGTGTTCTCTAGATACCATTTGAACCAGGATTCAAGCATCCAGTGTGACACATAAGATACTCTTGTCAAATAGGAGTTGGATCATCATAGAATAGATGTTAACGTATTGACAGCCTCAGTTTAATAGAAGACATAATTGATGATCAGATTAACAACAGGTATTTTATAGAGCCTGGTATGAAATAGGCATGGCACTGTCAACGGTAAAACAACAGTGAAGCACAGAAACTTTGAAACTACAGACTTACAGCTCTGAACTTCTAGGTCAAATTACCCAACACAATTCCTGCAGCCTCCTCATCAAGCAAAATATCCAGTCACAATACTGTTCAGGAAAGCAAGCATATCCTCCTTCATAGGCTCTGCAGAGAAAGACAAGTTACCTTGAGAGAATTGTGACAGACTCTAAGTCAAGGAATTGGCAGCCTCTTACCCTCCATACAAACCATGATATTCTAAAATTAATGGACCCACTGAGATGTGACCTTATTCCCGATATATACTCATGATATGAAAGGAGCAATGACTGTACTTCATACCAAGAGGTCCATGCATTGATCGAGTCCTCACCATGCTGTTAGGTCACTCTTCTACTGAGAATGTCCTCTGGCGTCTTTCATATGATTCATCTGTTAGCTGGTGCTATTCTCACAATGAGCTTATCTTTTGCACTGCTATTGGCAGATGACAAAATCCAACAGTTCTCATAGAGTGCTTCTTGATGTGATTAAGGCAGTCACTTGATGTGATATCTTTAGGGTAAACTTGACATTGCCCCTCAAGGATTATAGAGGACAATTCATTTATTCTGTTGTACTGTCTAACAAGGACCCAACTATTAAAAGTACAGGGTTTGTGCAATCTACAAAGTATGCAGGAAACAAATTGAAGATTCTCTCTCCCCTCTGCCCCAAAACTAAAAGCCTCAGCCCTTCCTCGGGATTCCAAGGAGCTCTTTATCCTTTCAAAATCAGATAGGGGATACCTGTTTCTGTCCAATTTCGGTTAAACAGAAACAAAATATCAGGAAAGACTTACAGAGCTTCTCATTAAATGGCAGTGAACTTTCTGGGGGCCAACTCTTAAAATGATCATTTCAAAAGCCATAGCTACACACCTGGGCAAAAACAATAGTTTTGTCATTGCTTTGAACAGTGCAGTACTATGTCACAAATCCCTCAGTAGCCTGCCTCATTATTAAAATAATATGTGAGGAATCTGCAGACCAGATCAACCACTTTACTTCCAGATCATTCCAGAAAATCTCTGAAAGGAATAAAAATACTAGAAATTCCATCTTACTCAAGTGGTACACAGGATGTCCACAAGGGACTAGGATTCTCTTTAACCTGATTGTGTGATGTAGAGCTGAGAAATGCTTCCCAACACAAGGAAAGGAGCTGGAGGCTGCAGTCAGTACTACTATCCTCTCAGCCTTGGTGCTGAGGCAACAGATTGCAAGTGCTCCTATCAATTAGTTATTCAGAACAGAGAAGGGCTGGCTAAATGTATGGGGGTGAGGAAGTGGCAGGGTTTTATGCCTTATTAATTGAACATTGCTATTTAAACTCTTGAAGACGCCAGATGGCTTTGGCATGCAATCAGGCCATAAAAGAAATGGACTCAAGAAGCAAAAAGAAATACCCAGAGCTAGGTAATTTCCTGCTCCTCCTTAGAATCATACCATGTATCTGGTACTGAGATTTCAAACCTCAATGAATGCTCAGCTAGCCTTTTAATACTGCTGCCAGTGATGCCCTGCAGTGGAAACTCCTCTCATTTAACGTCTGGGCTTCAGGATATTATAACAGGAATAAACACCCATTGATGGGGGAATGTCTTTCTATATGCTGCGAATATATGATGCTCTGATTGGTTGATAAATAAAACCATTTGGCCTCTGGCAAGGCAGCTTAGAGGCAGGCAGGAAATTCAAAGAAAGAGACAGGAAGAAGGCGGGAAGAGACACCAGCCAGCCGCCCAAGGAGCAACATGTAATGGGATGCAGGTAAAGTCATGGAACATGTGGCAATACATAAATTAATAGTTATGGGCTAATTTAAGATATAAGAACTAGCTAGCAAAATGCTTGAGCCATGGCCATGCAGTTATAATTACTATAAGCCTCTGTGTGTTTGCTTGGGGGACCAGAGTGGGAAAGATTTGTACTGACCACTGGCAGCCCGGGATACAGGAAATCTTCTGACTACAACCCATCTTTATTTTAAATCAGTCAATGGCTATGCCTCTGCCTAAAGCATTTGCTCAACAAATAAAACTTTACTAATTCCCTTTATGGCCTATCAGGGAGGTTTTGTCATCGTTTCTTCCTTTTGAAAATGCCTTTTTTAGCATTGCTCCTGAAAAGGAGAGCTCTAAACCTTCTTAATGCTGAGACCCTTTAATACAGTTTCTCATGTTGTGGTGACCCCCAACCATAAAATTATTTCATTGCTACTTCAATAATTTTGCTACTACAATCAATTGTAGTGTAAATATCTGGTATGCAAGGTATCTGTTATGTGACCTTGTCGGGGTCAGAACCCACATGCTGAGAACCTCTGCTATAAACCAAGTGAAGGAAGGGTTATGTTTCTGGGAAAGAAGTTGATGGGAGATGTAGGTGGACTTTTCTGTCCCACCTGCCAGTTCCAAAATAACATTTCTTGTGGAAAAAAAAGCATAACATTTCCCCAGTGCAACACTTTGTCTGACATCCATTTTGAAGTTAAGATATTTTAAAAGATATAGGTTGGTTTAATTTGATATTTTTCATAATCCAATGTCTCTCAGAAGCTAATGTTTTTTGCACATTAGCATTTAAAAAATTCAGAGTTAACAAGAAGACACCATATAGGGTCCAGACTCCACGTGTGTTTTCCATCCTTATATGGCTTATTCTTTTATTAATTTACTCTCTCTTTAAAGACTTTATTATTTTTAAACTAATGTTTTCTATGACTGTGTATATCCTTTTTTTTTCTTTAAGCTTATGCACATTGTTAAACACACTGTACCCTGTTTAAAGGTTTTTTTGTTTGTTGGTTGCTTTTTTCCCATCTGAATCTGTTATATATCTGCAAACTTTTCTGTCTTCATGAGCAAAATTTTAAACCCACCATGCAGCTTAGCTCATGGTTCATGGGTAGCTAAAGCATGCAGGTCTCTGTACCCTGGCCAGCATGAGAGACACAAGGCTAGGAAGCCATATTTGACTAAATTTTTGTGTATTTACAAAGAACCATTTTTAAGCTTTCTCGGGTCTGATATACCTGGCCACACACTGGCTACCATTTGTAGGCAGATTTTTCTGTCATACCTGCCAGCTCCCAAATAACTACACAGAGACTCCTAATTAATTATGAAAGCTTGGCTGATAGCTTAGGCGTTTTTTCAAACTAGTTCTTACAACTTATATTAACCCATATATTTTTTTTGAATTTATTTTATTTTATTTTACAATATAATTCAACTTTACATATCAGCCATAGATTCCCCCGTTCTCCCTCCTCCCGTCCCGCCCCCCTCCCCCCGGCCCACCCCCCATTTCCATCTCCTCCAGGGCAAAGACTCCCCCGAGGATTGAGATCAACCTGGTGGACTCAGCCCAGGCAGGTCTAGTCCCCTCCTCCCAGGCTGAGCCAAGGGTCTCTACTAAGCCTCAGGATTCAAACAGCCAATTCATGCACTGAGCACAGGACCCGGTCCAACTACCTGGATGCCTCCTAAACAGATCAAGCCAATCAAATGTCTCACCCATTCAGAGGGCCTGATCTAGTTGGGGGCCCCTCAGCCATTGGTTCACAGTTCATGTGTTTCCATTTGTTTGGCCACTTGTCCCTGTATTCCATCCATCCCTGGTCCCAACAACTCTAGCTCACATAAACCCTCCTCCTTCTTGCCAATTGGATTCCCGGAGCTCCACCCAGGGCCTGACCGTGAATATCTGCTTCTAGTTCCCTCAGTCACTGGATGGGGTTTCTAGCACAACAATTAAGGTGTTTGGCCATCCTATCACCAGGGTAGGTCAGATCGGGCTATTTCTCGACTATTGCCAGCAGTCTATTGTGGGGGCATCTTTGTGGATTTCTGTGGGCCTCTCCAGCACTTTGCTCCTTCCTATTCTCATGTGGTCTTCATTTATCATGAACGTTCCTTGTGTTCCCTCTCTGTTCTTGATCCAGTTGGGGATCTCCCGCTCCCCCAAGTTCTCTTTCCCTCGCCCCTCGCCCCTCATTACCCCCACTCACGTAACCCATATATTTTAATCTACATTCTTTTACTTGGCTCAATTACCTTTACTTTCTAAAGCCCATGCTGCTTGCTCTTTGTCCCTGATGTCTCCTCATGACTCCACCCTTCTTCTTCCCAGCATTCTCTTTGCCCTGAAAATCTTGCTAAGCTATTGGCCATTTAGTTTTTATTAAACCAATTCGAGTGACATTTCTTCACAGTGTACAAAAAGATTATTCCACAACAGGGAGAGATGAGCATAGAGGTCTTTCTAGTTTTACTTCCTTGAGAATCAGATAGACATCTGAGATCACTCTGCTTCATCCCACCAAATGAACAGAGGCAAAAATAATGACACCCTGTCACAAGTATCATCAAGACCCATGCTCCTAACCTCCTCTCCTCCAGCAGATTGTGCTATCATCCTCAGTCACAAGTGTGAGACCAGGATAACTCTACTTGAAAGACTGATGCCATGCTGCCTAAGGACTACTGAGAAGAGCTGGGCATAGAAATCAGGGGCTCTAAGTTCAGTCCAGGTGATCCACAGAGGAGATTGCTCAAGGTGATGAAGGAGGGAAGGGAGGCCCAGGCTGTACATGTGCCTATTCACACCAGATGTGCTCCTAAGTGTTCCACAAGTAGTGTTACATACTACATAAGCAAGTTGAAAGAGTTGTCACTGTCCCCATTTTATAGGCAAGGAAACTGAGGTTGAAAGATCTTCAATGGCAAGGTGTGGGGTGTGGATGCTAAAACTTAATCTCAAAGTCCCTGAAGTTTCTGCTAATACTGCTTTTTTTCCACTTCCTGTGACTGACAGCACACTCCATCCCTAGTGTTCTCTCCTGCTTCTGTTTCAGTGACACACAGTGGTGTCAGCCAAGTGTCTCAGCCCTTACCTTGGGCTCATTGTCTTAGGCACTGATGACTAATATTCTTTTTCTCCCAAATCAACCCCACTCTGGCTCCACCATCCTATTGTTTTGCCTGGAGGTTTGTTGACACTCTGTGAGGCTACATGGGTAGCTCCAGCAATAAGAGATAAACCCTAAATTCTTTTACTAATTTAAGGTATAATCCAGCACTAACAAGTGTGTGCTTTTGGTCCATACACATTAGTATCCATTCCCAGTAGGTGGATCACCTTGAGTGTTTCTTGTGACCATCAACTTCAGTATTCTCTCAAGAAAATGGGGATGAGGATGTGTTCCTCCCTGGTTCATTGTTGGGAGTATGTGAGACAACAGATGGAATTACTGAGCAGCGTGTCAAGTTCTCAGTGTTCACTCTAAGTGGAAGCTCTCACTTAGGGTGGGTGTTTGGAATTAAAAAGTTACCATATTTACTTTAGAGTTGATAAATGAAGTTTTGATCCATTGGAGGAAATGACGCAGTACTATGATGACAGCCACTCACCTTCCCCTGAGATGCTAAGGTCCTTTCTACAAAAATATTCCTTGCACTGCAATTTTTCATGTCTTCCAAGATTCAGTCAATACAATAGATTTAATGATTAATTTATCATGTTCCTCAGTAAAAGCCCAGCATTGACTTCTTAAAATGGGATCCCTACATTTTAGCCAAAGGAAACTAATTGGCAGCAATCATTTAAAGGGGAAGTACAAAATATTATAAAAACACACAAACATGCACACAAACACACACACTATATACAACACTCACCATACACACACACACACACACACACACACATACACACACACACACTAGCTGTAGCAAAGGAAAATACCTTGTCCTACTTTAGGAATGCAGCAATGGAGGGATGGGCTTCTGTATTCATCCTTTCTGACTGACTGAGCTTGAATTTGAGCTGGGCAGTTGTCCTCTGTGCACTGATGCCCCTCTTGACCTTTATGTCTTGCCCACTGTGAGTGCATCAGTTTCCTGCTTCTGTTAATAGTAGGTGCTGTTCCAACATCTTTTGGGTCTCCCTTTGATTATTTTTGTACCACAGACTCTAATCAATGAGTTCTCTTCATTCACTGCCTTACAGAAGCTGCAAAGCTAAATCCGTGTCCTACCCAGGTCTCTGCATGGCACTATTAGCTCTGCTTGCTTACACTGTTGCATTTCTGAACCTGTATTTTTTTCCTACCAGTATTTCTCTTTCACAATCCCCTTTCACAATAGATTATAAAATTGACTTTCTAATGGAATTTGAGACATCTTTTAAAATTGTCTGTTAGAATACCTTTCCTAAAGAAATGGATTTATAAACTAATAATCACATCAAAACTGTTTAAAAGGTACATTTTCCATGCTCCATGTCTCAAACTGACTGGTGGGGGTAATTTGCTGGGGACTTGATTTCCATAGAGTGCAAGATGCCCTCTTCCATAGCCTCCATTCCTGTGCTGGGCTCTTTGTTGGTTGTTCTGTTGCTAGCTCCTTTCTGAGAAGTCTGAGGGGCTGGTGAACTCTCACCTAGAGGTTCTCTGGCAGGTGACTTAGAAAGTCCTGGGGAGGCTGATGTGGCCACACGGTGTCAGTCTTGCAGCACTGGCAGAAGGGCCCTGGTGTCCTCTTTGGCATCAGGATATGGTCCCTGCTTCCTTCACAGATCCCTCTGGTGAACCACGGTGCAATAGCACCCAAGGGAGCACTTCCTTGCCCTAAGGAGAAGTTATATGAGAGCTCCATTATATATACACTTCCCAAGCTCCTCTTCCCTCCCTCACTGCCTCTTCACATTCCTCCCCACCTCCATTTCCGTTTGTTCAAGGAAGTGGGAGAAATTATACTTTTCGAAGATTCTTTTCTTTCCCTAGAGTGCTCTTGGTGAGATCCAGGAAGGACACTCCCAGAAGCCACTGAGCCAGCCAAGGCTGCTCAGTAACCCTGAACTCCAGGTGGGTTTCATTAAGTGCCTTCTCCCTACTCCTGTGCCCTTAGTAGTTGTATAACCCCAATCAATTTTTAAACAGTGTGTGCCTCAGTTTCCCAGTCACTTACACAGACTATATGGAATCTATTTTGGAAGAATTCTGTGAGACTTAAATTGGGTTGGATTTATGATAGATAATTTCTAAATGGTCCTCACTATAGGAGCGATCAAATTTGAGAATTTTTTTTATCAAATTATTGATCAAATGTAAGGAATAATTGCTGCTTAATTTAAGTATATAACAGGACTTTGCATCTTTTTCCATTGTCTGATGAGACAATATAGAATTATGTGTACAGATGAGAGACGGGGTTTGAGAGAGTGATATATACAGAGCTGGTCTATGAATATAGTGTTCAGATAATGTGCACAGGAATCAAAGTATTTGAAGTGCTCCTGACATATCACGTGACACAGCTGCTGGATTGGTCCTAGTGTCTTATTCCACCTGACAGCTCTACAACTTCACTTGGTGGCAGCTAGCATTTATGAAATACCCTTGATGGGCAGTACAATACTGAGGAAGGATTAGTCCCTTCCCCAGAAACAATTCTCCAATCCTGTGCTCCAGGATCACTTGCACGAGTACCATCGTACTCTCAAGAGCAGAGGTAGACTAAGTCTCAGGAACATGGAGTCCAAGCCAGGTTGATAAGCCAGCCCCTGGCCTCACCAGCTGTATGAAGAAGAATAGCTATTTACCCTTTGGAGTTTCACTTTCATCAATTGTAAAGATGGGAGATAATGACAGTTTATGTTTAATGTTTCTTCTTGGAGATTAAATAATAGAGAACAACAGTAGCACTAAAGGCAGAAGAAGTGTAAGTCTCTGTGTTCTTAGATGCCAACAGGATGCAGAAGATATCTAAAACTTGTGGCATGTGTAGGAACTGTAATGTGGGGAAGACAAAGGTTTTGTTTTGAACATGCTGACTTGGAATTTGTTTGGCGGCTGATGGAGGTCCCTGAGCAGTTGCATAGATGGGCATTGCTTTGGAGGAACTCAGCTTGGAGACCAGGAAGTCACTTCCAGTGCTTTACTACACTCACATAGGCACCTTCTTTCTGGACATGATTATCTGATTCTCCTCCCTGAACTCAATTTAAGGTATAAGTGTTAGGCCCTCTAGGCAGAAAACTGTTCTGCTTGGTCCATACACTCTTGTTGGGAATCCTTATTTTATTGCCTAAGTATCATTGAATGTGGAATCTACCTGAAAGTGACATTCTACCCCATACACCATGGTTCCCTGACCTACAAATGGAGGGTTCTGAGATTTAGTAGATTCTAGACTAACCTATGACAAGGTGTGATAAAATCCTTGTTGGATGATGTCATTCTGTATGCTGTGAATATGTGTTGCTCTGATTGGTTGATAAATAAAGCTGTTTGGCCAATGGTGAGGCAGAATAAGGTTAGGTGGGACATAAGGTTAGGTGGGACATTCCAACTAGAGAAAAAGGAAATGGAGACGGGAGAGGGCCAACTAGAGAAAAAGGAAAAGGAGACAGGAGAGGGGTTGCATTTTAAGAGCACTGAATAATGTTCCAGAGAACCCAGGTTCAATTCCCAGGCTGTCAGGTGTCTGATCACACCAGAATTAAAAAAAAAAAAAGACAAGGAAAGGATCCATGCGATCTTTTACTTATGTAAAAACCAAGGCACAGCAGACAGAATAATTTTTCCCATACCTGTGAGGCTCAGAGCCACCACATCAGGCTCACTTCATTACTTCCAAAGCAACAGGTTATTTCCCAGAGTGGGCCTGGGTTTGGTTCCCAGCACCCACATAACAGCTCACAATAATTTGTAACTCCAGATACCCAAAAGGCAAAATTAGAGCATAGCCCTTCACACAGTCAACTGTGGTAGGCTAGAGTGACCTTGACTCACAGAACTCTAATAATTAAAATGAATCACCATGACACAGACTCAAATTGTCAGGAGATAAAAATCCTTGACCTTCAAGTGTAATGAACTAATGAAACACAAAGGCAGATGAATTAAAGCTATGCAGTGTATTTCGTGTGCTAGCTCAGTCTTGGCCAATAGTTTTTACCATAATTATGGAACATGAGTCCCTTGGGAGTTTCAAAAGGTTCTGGAAACTGTTATATACTCTCCCTTTCTCTCATATTCTTAAAGATCCACAATGAAAACAATATACTAACATTTCTGATTCTAAATGAATCTGTCCAAAGATAGTGTTAATTTAGCTATGTACATCCAGATTTCATCTGACCATAAAGTGTAAAGCATGCATTAACATCCAATAGGCTAAATATTTTGAGAACAATATTACACACTTGGAAATTTCTGAGTTATAAACACTGTCCTGGGTACTTTATTGCTTTTTACTTCTTATCATGGTAATAATCCACTGGTGTAGACATTATTTACAATTGTTTTATGTTTAGGAGGTGAGGGCTCAGAAAGTAAAGCTATTTCCCTCCACTTCACCTTGGGTTTGTATGTGTTGTTTATGGTATTTATATATCCCCAGTGTGTTCTTATGTCTTTATTCATAAGGCTAGCTATGATTGGGATTTCATGTCATCATTCTGGCTTAGGTATCCTCTAAGATCTGGTCCCAAAACTGCTTCAAGTGGGCTGGATATTCCTCCTTGGTGACCATAAAGCACCCTCTTTATCTCCTTTATTTGGTAAGTGTCATGAATGAAGGCTGGAGAGGTGGTTCAGCAAACACAGGTACCAGCTGCCCTTCCCAAAGTCCAGAGTTTGATTCCCAGCACCCACACAGCAGTTTACAACCATCCATAACTCCAGTTCCAGAAGATTCAATGCCCCTCTCTGACTTCCACTGACATCAGGAAAGCACATGGTGCACAGACACACATGTAGGCAAAACACACACTTAAAATTAAAAGAAAAATAAAGCATCGTGTATGTGAGTCATCTTTCTAGTAACTTGTCATCTCATTAACAGTGGTGCTGTCTTCATTTGTCTTGGCATGCAAGTGCATACACCCTGCTCATATTATGTGTTCATGTGTTGTTAAACTCTGGTAGTTGAGGCTCGAAATCTTTCTTGCACTTAAGAGACCTGAACTGAAGCCAGTTTTCTGTAACTTCAAAGACCGAAATGTTTTCCATTACACCACACTGCATCCCATTCCGGTCATAAAAGTTCTATTATGTTTTGGCCCAAATAACCGATGGACCCCATTTTGCTCCCATGGTAGTTGATAATTCTGTGGAGAATTACAGGGAACAAATTTGGGAAGAGAACAGGCACCTACATTCATATTTCTATGACATCATGGATTGCATTAGGCATCTAAATGTAAGTCCTGCCATACAGGGCTGAAAACAAAGAATGCTCTGAGTAAACATTAGCTGCTATTTAAGCTTCTACAATCCAGAGAATGAGTCAGTTATTGTCAGGAATACTTTTTTTTTTATAATGCCTTGAGTCAAAGATTAGATTTCCAGTATTTTTGGTGATGAGTGCCTTGGCTGAGTAGATCAACCTAAAGTAAGATTCTGGTGGTAAGGCACTCTGGCATACACAAACTCATGCCCCTGCTCCCCCTCACACAACTTCTGGGCAAGCATTAGAACACAAACAGGAGAGCTATGCCTGGAAGCTGAATTGAATCTCCCTTCTTTCTGCTACACTGTAACAGATCAGAAAAACAACTGGCTTCTCCATAGTTTGCAAATTTGCCATTAAAAATCTCTATGATTTGATTCAGTGTTTTACTGTTTGTATCCATATGTACTACTCCCCTTTCCCATGATGGTTTGAGCATGTTCTCCCTCTAATCCCTGAGGATTATTCTTTGTAACCAGATCCTTTTTCCTGTGGCTTATTCATATCCTCATGGTCAGATCCTCACACGATCATTTCAATGGGTTCTTGTCTTTCTGTTCCTAACTTTGTTAAATCATGTGAATTTCATGTTTAGATATCACCCATGGGTCCTAGGAAAAATTAGAACATGCAACATTTTTTTTTTACCATACATCCTGATTGCTTCTGTGTCCATAGCTTCCTTCATGGCTCCTGTCCAGATGTTGAGGTGCACCTTGAAATTCCTGCTATTGGCCAGTCTGATTCTGAACACTCTTGCTGCCAGGAATTTTCTTTCCACATGCTTGGCAATTCTCACTCATTCTTAAATACCCCCCTTAAGCACTCCCTCCTCTGAGAATACTTTCTTTCTCCTTTAAGACTATGTGTAGCCAGCTCACAGTTGACATTGTGTAATGGGCAATTATTCTCTTGTCTTAAAGCAGAAAGAACATTCTGGAAATGCATGGACAGTCCTTTGTTGGAGCAGAAGAGGATTCAAATGACTACTTCCTGTGGTATAGTCTTCTCACCTGTAGCCAGAATATAAGGTTTAGTGTGCTGCCTGCTGTTACCCCAAGACAAAGAGTCAAAAGGGATTGATTGAGTACCACTAGTGAGTGGAAAGATAAGTTACTGAAGACTAGTTCTGAGCTCAATCCTACAGGGACTTATTCCCATTTCACAGATTATGTAGGGCTCCATACAGAAATTCTGGCAGAGAATAATCAAAGTGCACATGAGAGCAGAAATTTCAAGGCGCATCTCAACATCTGGACAGAAGTCATGAAAGAAGCTGTGGACATAGAACCGATCAAGACAGATGGTAGCCTCCATCTTTAGGTTTTATTTTCTTAGGTGCTTAAATGTCCAAGGAAGGATTTTGGACTCTGGCTCTGTCACAACCACATAATACATCCCACAGCACATTAAAGTGTATTGTTTCTGGGTCTCTTCCTTGTCAGACTGTAAGTCTTCCTGTGCAAGGTTGAAGAAGCACATTTGCTCTAATTTCAGCTCTTGCACAGCACAGCACAGCAGGCCTGTTAACAAAGATTGTAGACTTTGGAGGTAGTCAGCTAAGGTGCTGATATCATTCATATTTCTTAGTAGGGTGAGCTTTCTGGAAAGTTGTATGAGATACCCATGCACAAAATAAGATCAACAACTGTGATTTTCCTATATCATTAACAGAACTAAGTGGTTTAGAGAGTCTAGAAAATATGTCTCTTTCAAGGAACAGAGTATCTCCTATTAGTTATTCACCAGAGAGTCCCCAAAGCATTCATAACAACATAAGCCATTGCTACTGCTCTGTTTATCTACGGTAACTAGATGGTAAGACCCCATTGATGAAGATAACACTCACTTTGGATGAGAAATTAATTTTGATCTTACTGGGAAAACTCTCTCATGATGGCTACCTTACATAGTTCCAGAAAGCACAATAAATGCTACTGGGGGATAAAAGACATCAGTGGTCTTACCCGTCTCTGGACCCTGCATGCCACAACACTGGCATGCTGTCAAAATGCATCTACTGGTGCAAAAGTGGCATGACAGGGGGATAATCAACTGCTTCTTGGTTGGATATGAGGCTGGTTTCATGTCTGGTATTGTAAACCTTGTCAAAATCCCCAAAGGGGAGATAATGGTCCTCAGACTTGGTCCAGGAAACTTATTTTACAGTAAGAAGTGGTTAATGTAGAGCTTCATAGCTGTTCAAAGTGCTGCGTATAAATAAATGAGTGCTCAGCCATGTATAGGTTACTTTTATCAATCTCCCACCATCCACAGCTCAGGGAACTTTGCAGAAGAGGAAGCAGAAATAATGTCAAAGTCAGCAGATAGAGAGTAGAGCTGTGTAATGCAGACTTTTGAATAGTACATGTCTGTTCAATACATCATCTCCCAGCAGCTGGGGGGAGCAGCACAACCTGCAAAAGATAAAACCAGCTGGAATTCTGCATGGACAGAGATAGATACCTGAGACCTATCCCCAAGTGGAAGAACTATTTGCTACTGTGGGAGGCAGAGTTACTTACTTCCTTTGTGGATAAGGCTGCTAGCAGGTTGCTTATACTCATAAAGTATTGCCATATACCCATACACATAAAGGCAGTACTAATTGGACTCAGTGGTTTTTTAGTAATGATAAAATAGAAGACATGAAGTTGGGAGGGATACTAGTTGGGAGGCCATAGGAGGAATAGTGGTGGATAGATATGATCTGTACACATTGTATAAACTTCAGTATAAAATGTTCAAAAGATACAAGTATTATTTAAAAATAGAAGCAGTAATACTACAATCAAAATAAGGTGTGCCTGTAAATAGACTTTGACTAAATACTAATATGATCATATATATCTCCTTCTTACCTCCTCCAGTTCTTCCTGGATCCCTCCAAACACATCTTATCTTCCCTTGACTTCATGTCCTCCTTAAAACAAAAAAGACTCACTGAGTACAACTACTTTTGTCCTTATGTATATAGGCGAGGACATCCACTAGACTAGACTATGGGTAATATCCACTGGCTATACTCTCAAAGAATTGTTCTCCCTCCCCAAGTAGATACCAACTGTCAAAACCACTCCCACATTGATGTTGGAACTTTGGCTGGCTTAATCATGGACTGTGTTTGTAGATGTAATCACAGCTACAGTGAGTTCAGGGTGTAGTGTCCAAAAGATAGTTTCACAGTGCTCACCCCTTCTCCAGTTCTTTCATTCTTTCTGTATCCTCTTCCATGTTGTTTCCTGAGTCTTATTGAAGGGCAGGGACATTGATAAAGGTGTTCCACTTAGAGCTGAGTACCCACAGTGATTTATTCTTGTGAATTTGACTACTTATAAGTCTGCATTGACTGTTGGCTACCTACTATAAAAAGAAAGTCCTTTGATCAAGGTTGAGAGCAAGCCATGTCTCTAGGTATAAGCATAAATAATTAGAAGGCAATTTGTCAACATGACTGGTTAGCAAAATAACAATACCAGGCTTCTCTCTAGGGCCTATGACCTCCTTAATCATGGGCTTTAGTCCTTGGTTTTTGATCCAAATGTGAGATCCCTTCTGTGGAGCAGGCTTCAACTCCAATCAGAAAGCAGCACATAACCTTCCTGTCACTATTGCACCAGTATCAGTATGCAGGGTCCAGTGCTGGATAAGACCACTAACACTTTTTCTCCACCATACCGCCTTCGGGCACTGTGAAAGATAGTCATCTGGGAGGAATTTTATGGTCAGTTCAAGTTTGACCTCTCATGGTCTTGCCTCCAAAGTGAGTGATGTCTTCAATAGGGTCTTACCATGTTCTTGTGATGGGAAAACAAGGGCAATGGCAATAGCACGTGTCCTTTTAACTTCATATTCTTCTCAGACATACTATTTTGTTGCCGTATGTTAGCTAATAATAAGAGAAAAATAATTGAAACCTGGATGGCTAGTTTTGAAGGCACGGTGTGACTTAGTTTGGGGTTAGGAGGCAAGGAAGTGCTGCTAAAAGTCCACGATGTAGGTCAGAAGTCTGAGTCTCAATAGCTCTGGCTTCTTTTACTATCACTAACATGGATTTCATTTCATCTGTCTCAGCTCATACAATCACATCTTTTCTTGAAGCAATCTACATTGTCCCCAACTATTTTATTTGTGTCTCCTCATTTATATAGCACACTTGTCTCTAGGGAAAAGCTAGATAGATGAATAGAGATTTTGTAAATGGGTGAGAGGGAGTGTGACATGCAGATATAGGAGCCTTGACTCCCAACTATAGTGGTATTCTATTTGTACTGAAATGTGATTTTATTTGTATGTTAATAAATAAAGTTGCCTAGAGGTCAGAGCTATTAGCAAGCCATAGCGAAAGCCAGGGCGGTGGTGGTCCACGCCCTTAATCCCAGCACTTGGTAAGGGGCGGTGGTGGTCCACGCCTTTAATCCCAGCACTTGGTATGCAGAACTAGGTAGATCTCTGTGTGTTCAAGGATACAGCCAGCATTGGAGACACACGCCCTTAATCTCAATACCAACCATAGAGACCTGGAGGTCTGGACAGAGAGGCAGTGACGAGGCAGTCACGTAGTTGGGTTTACAACCAATGAGAAGGAAGAACAAGGACTCTATATAAGTCAAACGCACAGGAAGTAACACGCTTTTCGGAACTCTCTTGGCGGGAGAAGCTAGCTGGCAGAAAAGCGGGTAAGATTCTTAGCTCTGACCTCTTTGGGCTTTAATCCTTACATTGGCTTTGTGTTTATTATTTAATAAGGCGGTTGGTTACATCTACATTTGGCGCCCAACGTGACAAGAATCCATAAGAAACCGCTTGACTTGCGGCGGGTCGCGGCGGGTCCGGGTTCCCGCCCGGGCGGCCGGCTTCCTAGCCCGGCTTCCTAGCCCGGGTTCAGGCCGGACTGACCGTAGCCCCAAGCACTTAACTTAAAGCCGGTGCTACAAACAACTCGGGTCCGCCCTGTAAATTCAACGCACGTGGTCGGAGTTTAAGGCAGTTTAGCCAAGGCTTGACTCCGCTCAAGCCGCAACACGTGGCTGGATTTAAGCTTTTGGTAGCTCGCTTTCTTGCTCTTGCTCTTTCTCTCTCTTTCTCTCTCTTTCTCTCTCTTTCTCGATTCACTTTGGACACTAGGTGGCTGTTTTGAAATTCCCTCGGATTTCTACTGTTCTGCGCGGATTTGGTAAGTCAATTAACATATCAGATATTTTAAAAGAAACTATTTAAAAGAGAAATTTTTTCCACATTAAAAAAAAATGGGTTTTCTGTGTACATTGGAAGAAAATTGGGCTTTGTTAGGCAGTCTGACAATGGAACAACTGTATGGGATGATTAATATTGATCGGATTATGCAATGTATTACTATGTTTATACTCATTTTACTATTTAAAAAGATAGTCAATTTAAGTGCCAGGGTGACAGCTTTAGAAAAATTTGTTAAACCTGAAAAAACTCAGACAGGAGAAATTAAGAGTGAAGTTGTGGATCATAAGGTTCCAGAGAGAAAGCCTGTTTTCACACAGTCACCCTTAGTTTATCCGGTAACCGTACAGCAGTCGCCTGATCAAATGATTACACAAAATAATTGGGCTCCAATTGACATGATGGATTTACGAAGGTTTAAGGAGGCAATAGTATCTTATGGCATGCATTCCCCATACGTAAAGCAAATGTTAAACTCTTGGTCGACATATAATAGGATTACACCACAGGACTGGCAGGACCTGACACAGGCTGTTCTAGAGCCAAGTCAAAAAATTCAGTGGCACATTTATTTCAAGGATGAAGCTAAAAACATAGAAAAACAATGGAGGGATAAAGGAATACAAGTCTGCCAGGATCAGCTTATTGGAGAAGGCCAATATGCTTCATTACAAACACAATGTCTATATGATATCCAAACCTTAATTCTGTGTCGAACGGCAGCCTTGAATGCATGGGACAGAGTTGAGGAACCAGGAAAAAAAGCTGAGTCATTTACAAAAGTTACACAAGGCCCAAAAGAATCTTTCACAGATTTTTTACAAAGACTGGCTTCAGCAGTAAAGAGAATGGTCACCGATTCAGAAGCTAGTCGGATAATAATTGAATCTTTGGCCTTTGAGAACGCGAATGCAGCATGCAAAAGAATAATCAGACCATTAAGGGCAAGATCTGCACCCTTGGAAGATTGGATTAGAGACACAGTTAATGTGGAGGCTCATGAGCATGATGATATGTGGATAGGAGAAGCAATTTCAAAAGGTTTGAGGAATGTTAGATGTTTTGGATGTGGAAAGCAAGGACATTTGAAAAGGGACTGTAAACAGGTCATTCCTAGGAACAATGTTTCTTCAAGGAACAATGGTAATAGAATGCCCCTTCCTTCTGGAGTATGCAGAAGATGTGGTAAGGGAAAACACTGGACCAATGAATGTAGATCAACAAGGGACAGACAAGGTAATCCTCTGCCTCAGTCTTCGGGAAACTCCCAGAGGGGCCTTTTGGAGGCCCCCACAGCAAATCCAGTTCAAACCTTTCCTGCAGTCGTAGAGGAAATCCCTGCTCAGAGCGATTAAATAACCAAATGCCTATTGAAATAAATCAAGCTGGTCAGGATGATGGAACAGAGAGAATAGAAAATTCAGGAAAATTCAAGAAAATTTTTTGGCAAACTTCTATTAATGAACAAAGACCAAAATTAACGATAAAAATTAATGGTGTTTTGTTGTCTGGTTTGGTAGACACAGGTGCGGACGTTACTATAATTGCACCAGAATTTTGGCATCCAACTTGGCCTCTTCAGGAGGTAAACGTTCAACTGTTAGGAATTGGGACATTATCTCAAGTAAAGCAGAGTGCAAGATGGCTCGAATGTATAGGCCCAGAAGGACAGAGAGGTAAATTAAAGCCATATGTGGCTAACATAGCTATGAACCTGTGGGGTCGAGACCTGTTGCAACAATGGAATACTCAGATTAACATCCCTCCAGTCTCAGAAACAAATAATAAACTAGCACATGCTTCTGAGAGAAATATTAGAAGGCATCATTCTGAGTGGTCACCAGCCATCCATATTATACAAGAACAGGACACAACAACTGATGATCTTCCAAAGACACCAACAGCTCTACCTTTAAAATGGTTAACAGACAAGCCTGTATGGGTTCAGCAATGGCCTTTAACAACAGAGAAACTCCAGGCTTTAGAAGAGCTGGTAGAAGAGCAGTTAAAGGCTCAGCATATTGAAGAATCAACCAGCCCTTGGAATTCTCCTGTATTTGTTATTAAAAAGAAATCTGGTAAATGGAGAATGGTAACAGACCTTAGAGCAATTAACAAAGTAATTCAGCCAATGGGCTCTCTACAATCTGGAATTCCTTTGCCTACTCTGTTACCAAAAGGATGGCCTCTCATAGTTATTGATTTAAAAGACTGTTTCTTTTCAATACCCTTACAAGAAAAAGACAGAGAAAGATTTGCTTTCACAGTGCCTACTTATAACAATTCTCAACCGGTTAAAAGATTTCAATGGAGGGTCCTACCACAGGGAATGTTGAATAGCCCAACTCTGTGTCAATATTTTGTACGACAGCCATTAGAAGTGATACGTAAAAAGTTTCCTAATTCTATAATTTATCATTATATGGATGATATTTTACTAGCTGACTCAAATGCAGATACTTTAGAAAGAATGTTTGAAGAAGTAAAGAAAAGTTTGCCTTGCTGGGGATTACAAATTGCTCCTGAAAAGATACAAAGAGGAGACTCTATTAATTATTTAGGATATAAAATAGAGTTACAAAAAATTAGACCCCAAAAGGTGCAAATTAGGAGAGATAGACTACAGACTCTTAATGACTTTCAAAGATTATTTGGAGACATTTCTCATCTACGAACTATTGTTGGAGTAAAAAATGATGAACTGAATAATTTGTTCAAAACTTTAGAAGGCGACAAGGACTTAAATAGTCCAAGAAAATTATCACCTGAGGCTGAGAAAGAATTGGCCTTAGTAGAAAAGAAAGTACATGAAGGACACGTGGATCGTATTGATCCAAAGCTGGATTGCATTTTGGTTATTTTACCTTCTAAGCGTTCTCCTACAGGAATATTAATGCAGAGAGAAGATATTATATTGGAATGGATATTTTTACCAAATAAACCAAATAAAAAATTAAAAACTTATGTGGAAAAAATCTCTGACTTGATTTGGAAAGGAAAATTGAGACTTCGTCAATTAGAAGGAATAGACCCAGCAGAAATTGTCATACCTTTAACTAAAGAGGACATTGAAAAATTATGGACAGAAAGTGAACCTTGGCAAAGAGCTTGCAGTAATTTTTTG